>JWZX01001639.1:0-10427 GCA_001275005.1 Chrysochromulina tobinii | reverse complement strand
CGAGTTTCCGAGTTTCCGAGGACCCCAAGGAGGACCCCTCTTGGGTCGCAGGACGCAGCAAGAGGGACCCACAAATTCCCAGATCCAAGTTTCCGAGTGTAATACCTAGTGCTCACCGCAACGTAGGGAGCACAGATTCCAGAATACAGAGCGCAGTTTCTATTTCCGCTCCTGTACTTTCGTGTAGCCCGCAGTCAATAGTGTGTGAGTGGCATCAATTTCAGGGCCTAAATGTAGTGATTTACAGTCAATATCGCCAAAATTTTCGCGCCTGCGGCGGGCTGAAAACCCGCACGCTACGCGCGCGGGGCAACTTGATTACCCCCCCTCTATAGAGCACCCCCGTCACTTCCCAAGAGGCCGTCGATACCCCGGGACCTTTTCAGGGAGGCTCCCGTCAACGTGTGTAAAGTGTGTCTGTGTGAGCGCCTCCCACGCACGCCTTTTCGGGGCTTGTGGGTGTGTGTCTGGCCGAGAGGGCCCTGAAACGAACGAACGAACGAAGAGAGATCTTGCGCGAAGGCATGTTTTGTTTCATAGCCAGTGTTTAGAATTCGACACCCAAGACACACCCGCGGACTGAGTATGCTCGGCTTCAGCTCACAACCCATCGTTCTCCTCGCACTGTGTTCCTTCACGGCCGTGGGCAGCATTGTCGCCACGGCCGTGATGCGTGCACGCCGCCTTCACAGCCGCACGCTCAAGCCACTTCTTGCCGCAACAGGCATGGGTGCTGGCACCTTAGATTCACCTCGAGTGGCTGCCTCGGACGCTCAGGCAGAGGTGCTGCGTGCAGCGTGGGCAGCCGACACGGAGCTGGCGCAGCATGAGCATCTCGCCATCACATCGGTGCCGAGTACATATTATGATGGCGACACACCACTATTTGGACGGCTCGTGTGGTCCAAGGGCAAGAATGTGACCGCCAGGGAGCGACCGGGCATACTTCTGGTTCACACGGCCGTCGGCCCGTCCGATCTGTTTCTCCTGTGGCGCGCCGAGGCGCTTGCGAGCCATGGCTACGTGGTCCTGATCGTCGATTGCTTCGGTGACGACTGCGGTCGCGGGTGGGACCCTTCGTGGGCGACGCCCGTGCGCCAGGCGCTTGCTGACGACCGCTCGATGCTCGCAAGGCGCATGCGCCTTGCCATGGAGACGCTCTCGGCGTCGCCGCTCGTGGACGTGCGGCGCATCGCTGCACTCGGGTACTGCTTTGGGGGGCGCGCGGTACTCGACCTGCTGCGCACCGACCCCGAGGGCCTGCGCGCGGTCGTCTCGTTCCACGGGCTCGTGGACGCCCTCCCGGTCGCGCCGGGTGTCGCCTCGCTACGGGCGCGCGTCCTGCTCTGCCACGCCGACGCCGATCCCTACGTGCCGCCCGAGGCGCTCTCGGCCTGCCTCAGCCAACTGAGCCGGCTCAGAGCCCACTGGCAGCTGCTGAGCTTCGGAGGCGGCACGCTGCACGGCTTCACCAACCCTGCGCAGGCGCTCAATGAGAAGCCGCAGTTTGCTTACGACGCGCACGCTGCAAGGGCGAGCTGGGTCGCCGCGAAGCATTTTTTGGAGGAGGCGCTTGCGATTTGAGGAGAGGTGCCGCGCACGGCACGGTCCTGTAGGGCGCGCCACCCATGGCGCCACCGCATCACAAGTAGGGTAGGCAATTCATCCGCGATTCCGCGTTCCGGCTGATGGCAGGGTGCATCCGCGTGCGCACGAATAGTAGGTAAGACGTAAGTACATGGGTAATGCGGATACGAACCACCCAAATTGCTCTGCACCGCAACCCTTTCTACCTGGCTCCTGGGCGCACTGTACACAAAGCATGGTGAACACTTGTCTTAGTTCGCACAAAGTGGGGTGTTTATGTTCCTTGGCGCTTGGCGGCGTTGGGCAGCGGAAGCCGCGAACCGTCCCGGCGCGGAAGCTCAAAAATTTCGCGGACCGTCGTGTCCCCACCCCAGAGCGGCATCAAGAGACCGTTGTGGTGGCCGAGGGCCTTCCATTCTACACAAAGCCCATAAGGAAGTCTTTCAAAATGCCGGCAACAGCATGGGCGTCATCGTGAGCGTCATCGGCTGGCGCGTCATCGGCTGGAGTTCATAGCTCGGAGTTCATAGCTCGGATCGTTCATAGCTCGGCTCGTTCATAGCTCGGAGTCCACAGCTCGGAGTTCATAGCTCGGCTCGTTCTAGAGCCTTGACTCACTTCATGTCAAACCCGGACACGAGATCAGGCCGGCCCACCAGGTGCGGGACGGCGTTGAGCATCGAGGTGACCACGGTGCCATCCTGCTGAATGTCGATGACGCTGATGCCCGTGTTGTAATGACGAAAGTTGACAAAGGGCCCGCGAGGCACCTCGCCGCGCCCGAGAAGCTCGTCGAGCAACGCGCACAGGAAGTCGTAATGGACCACGAGCACCACCTGCTTGCTCTCGGTGAGCGTGGCGGCCTCAGCCTTGAGCGAGGCCGCCACGCCTGCCACGCGCGCACGGCACTCGTCCTCCGTCTCCTTGCCGTCGCGCGTGCCAGCGGGAGGGTACCAACCATGATCGGTCACACCCGCTGGCAGCTCGAACGTAGGGAACATGCGCTCCATCTCGCTCCGGGTCAGCCCGCCGCGCGCCTCAAAGCTCGTGTACGTGGCGTCGCTCTGGTAGATGCCGCCCGCCTCGAAGCAGTCGAGCCGTACCTTGGGCGGCAGGCCGAGGCTCAGCGCCGTCGGCTGCATTGTCTGCAGCGTGCGCTTGACTGGGCTAACCCACAGCTCGCTCACCGGATGAATGCCAAGCAGCGAGCTTGCGTCCAAGTCGCCTAGGAAGGCGCCGAGCTGTTGCGCCTGCACAAAGCCTCGCGGGCTGAGATCAGGGTCTGGCGTTCGGCGTGCGACGTACGCATCCTCGCCCTGGGATTCGAACACGTTATTCATGCCTGCGATGCGCCCAATGTCAGCGGGTCACACTCAGAGACGCTGGTACGGCCAGGCACATCGCAAGTGCTTGCGGGCTGCCCATGACGTGATCGAATCTCCCTGGCAGCGCACTCTCTCCATGACGCACAAATGCTATCCTCAGCCGAACGGGCTTGTTGTAGAACCACGAGAGTGATGTCGTTTTCGGCGCGTCGGCCGCAGCGGCGCACGCTGATAGGTCGGAACTCGCTCGACAGGTTGCCAGCGACGTGGCGGCGAGGAAGGCGCCGCGTCTCAAGTTGCCGAGCGTGACGCTCGTGCGCATAATGCCCGATGCTCGCCGCACGAAAAGCGCGCACAAACGGGTGTGAATTATAAACATTGACTGTGAATTCGAGGTGTCGGGTGTGAACAACCCGCGCACTAATTTTCAATGGGGCTCTTCAACCTCCTGGCCTGGAGTCTTGCTCGCGCCCTTTTTAGCGATGGCAGCGGCCCTACGCAGCTCGACGTGGAAGGCATCGTAGATGGCGAGGGCGTCGTCCTCGGTGCCCCCCTGCGCGCGCACAGTCTTAATGATGGTCCCACGCCACTCGGTGGCCAGCCGCTTGCCACTGAGCCCACCAAAGCACGGGGCAAGCGGCGCGTAACGGCCTCCCTCGAGGGTCGCCACCCAGCGCACGACCTTGGCGGCCGACCACGCCTCAACGGCATTGAATGCGGCGCGCTCCTGCGACGCGCGGCTCTGTCCGAAGAGGGACGCGACGAACTCGAGCGTGTTGGTCGTGTGCTTGGCTTGCGAGCGCAGCGGGTGCACATGGGCCAGGAAGAGGCAGCGCGGGGAAGGCGCGCGCCTCGCCGCCGCCGCCGCCTCCGCCTCCGCCTCCGCCTCCGCCTTCTCATCCGCCGCGCACCCCTCGAGATAGGGCTTCAGTATGCGCGTCAGCTTTGAGCGCCGGTAGGGCACATGGATCGTGCTTGTTCTCGGCGCCCCCGATGCGATCGACGCGGATCCGGCGTCCGCTGCGGCGCCGGCCTCGGAGGTATGGGCGGCGTCGGCGGCGCGCTGCAGCCGTACGCAGTCCTTGAGGGTTGCGAGCGCGAGGTTGGTCGCGCGAGTCTCGTTGAGCAACGCTTGGGCGGCACGGCCGACCGTGCGCGCCATCGTGGCGGTGATGTCTTCGCGCCGCTCTGAGCCAGCAAGGTCCACGAGCAGAAGCGAGGCTGGCGCTGGCGGTAGGGGGGCGGCTGGCGGAGACGGCACTGGCGGCCGCTCTGGCGGAGGTGGCAGCAGGGTGAGCGGCGTGAGAACACAGATCGCGTGCGAGCGCGACGAGCGCGCGTTGCTTGCCGTGGCCGCCGTCCGTCGTGTGCAGTTTGCGTCATGTAGCAATGCCTCTGCCGCCACGACGCTGCTCACCTCATGCTCACGCAAGCCGATGACGTGAAGCTCGCCGTTCGCCGCCTCGCGAAGCTCGAGAGTCGCTGACACGGCTACCTCCGCCTCCACCTCCACCTCCCCCTCCGCGTTTGCGTCCGCGTCCGCCTTCGCGTCCGCGGCCGTCGCCTCCGATACAGTCACGGTCGCGCCGGGCTCGAAACACATCAAGTCGCGGCAGCTCTCGCCGTAGACCTCGAAGAAGGCAATGCGGAGGCGCGGCGCATGCTCGAGCAGATAGCCCACGGCCGCGCGCTGCATCGCCGTGCTCGTGTACGTCTTTCCAGCGCCCGTCTGACCGAAGCACACAAGGCAAGCTTCTCGACCGCTGAGCACGCGATCGGCCAGCGGGCGCACCGCTCCCTCGAAGACTTCGGCCGACGAGGCACACGGGCCGAAGACAGCGTCGGCCTCGAAGAGCTGCGACTGCACCTCGCTCGTGGGATAGCCCCGACAACGGGTCTCTGACAGCAAGTGCACCCAGCGCGAAGGCGGAGGCTCTGCCAAACACGCGACGTATTCGTGCTGCGCGTGTGAGGCGGCTGTGCGGCCGACAAGCGCCGTACCAAGCGTGGCGTGCTCATCGCGCAGCACCGGACGAATCACCACGGCAGCGCGCACGGCTGCTGTGGCTGGCGGTGCTGCGTCCCTGGGCTGCTGACTTCCGTGCTGCTGTTGTGCCAGCGTAGCAAGCTTTGCTGCGTACGCCTCGGCGGCGGCATGCAGCGTGGCGCCGTCGACGACCGGCGGCGGCGGCGCCCTCACGCTCCCACGGAAAGGCGCGTCATCCAGCTCCACGGCGGTGCCCTTGCAGGCTTCACGCCTTGGCAGAGCGTCGGCCATTTACGCGCGATCACTCGAGGAGGGTGACCACGACGACGCGACTTGACATACAGACTTCCGTTTCGTCAAGTTTCTGATGATTCTTGGCCTCACGACACGTGGCATCGAATGATGCGATTCCTGTTGGTATGCGTCGCGGCGCTCGCCTTTGCCGAGGAGGCGGCCGAGGAGGCAGTGCCTGCGGGCGAGATCCCGGCAACCGTCGAGGGCGCCTTCTTCTTCGAGCCATTCCTCGGCTCGTGGCAGGAGACGTGGAAGGTGAGCAAGGATGCCGACTTCTCGGGCCGCTGGAACCTCGAGCCGTACGCGGACGACAAGCTGATTCCGGGCGACAAGGGCCTTGTGGTCGGTGACCAGGCGCGCAAGCATGCGGTCTCGACGCTCTTCGAGAAGCCGTTCGTGCCCGAGACGGCCGGCCTCGTCGTGCAGTATGAGCTGCAGCTCAAGAACGGCCTGACGTGCGGTGGCGCTTACCTTAAGCTCCTGACGTCGACGGAGGCGCTCGACGCCGAGGGCTTCAAGGCGGAGACGCCGTACACGCTCATGTTCGGCCCGGATAGGTGCGGCGAGACCAACAAGGTGCACTTCATCCTGCGGCACAAGAGCCCGAAGACGGGCGAGTGGGAGGAGAAGCACCTCGTGACGCCGCCCAAGCCGGCGACCGACAAGGAGGTGCACCTGTACACGGCGATCGTAGGGACGGACAACATGGTCAAGATCCTCGTCGACAACAAGGAGGTCAAGACCGCGAGCCTCACGAGCGACTCCGACTTTGCGCCGCCGATCAACCCGCCAAAGGTCATTGACGACCCGTCCGACAGCAAGCCGGCCGATTGGGTGGATGAGGCGAAGATGGACGAGCCCGGCGCGACGAAGCCCGCGGACTGGGACGAGGACGCGCCGATGCAGATCCCCGATCCGGCCAAGAGCAAGCCCGCCGAGTGGCTCGACGACGCGCCCGAGCTGGTGCCCGACAGCTCCGCAGAGAAGCCATCCGATTGGGACGCGGAGGAGGATGGCGAATGGGAGGCGCCGCTCATCCCGAATCCGGACTGCGCCAAGCACGGGTGCGGCGAGTGGAAGGCGCCGATGATCTCCAACCCGGAGTACAAGGGCAAGTGGTACGCGCCCAAGGTCGACAACCCCGCCTACAAGGGCGTGTGGACGCCGCGAAAGGTTGACAATCCGAACTACTTCGAGGACAGCAAGCCGTACGCGATGGCGCCCATCGGTGGCATTGGCATCGAGCTGTGGACGATGCAGGACGGCATCCTCTTCGACAACGTGCTCCTGGCCAGCGATCCGGCCGTCGCCAAGGCAGTCGCCGCTAAGACGTTCGATGTGCGCAAGGCGGCCGAGGCAGCGTCCAAGGGAACCAAGCGTGACAACGAGCGTGAGGAGGGCTTCGTGGGCAGCGTCAAGTACTATGCGAAGCAGGCGTACTACTACACGCTGGAGACCCCGCTCATCGTGCTAGGCTCGGCGCTCATCGGCCTCGTACCGATCATCTTCCTGCTCTGCTGCCGCGGCGGCGGCACGAAGGACAAGGACGGGCCTGCGCCTGTGCCCGAGGCCAATGAGGCTGAGGCTGAGGCTGATGAGGCGGAGGCTGAGGCCGATGAGGCGGAGGGCGAGGAGGAGGAGGAGGCGGAGGGAGAGGAGAAGGAGGAGCCCGAGCCGGAGCCGGAGCCGGAGCCGGAGCCGAAGGCGTCCCCCAAGGGCGCCGAGAAGCGCAGCAAGCCTCGCAAGGTCGATTGAGGCGGCGGCAATAGGCGAGCTGGCACGGCGGCGATGGCAGCACCAGGGGCATGCAGCTTTGGAGAGCGCGTAGTGTGCGCGGCTTGAGATCCAACGAGGCACGTGTCCACAGTGCGCGCACGGCTGTGCGAGGTGCTCATCTTGGTAGAGAGGCGGATCTGACACACGGTGCGGAGCCTGCATGGCGGCATGGCGGCGTGGCGTCCCCGTGCAGGGTGGCGCGCGTGGGTCTCCTGCCCGGTCCCCCGTCGAGGGACGTCTGACGACTGTGACAACGCGAGCGGACCTTTTTCTCCTCATTTTTGACAAGTATGACCTGTTTTTGTAGAGATTCCACAACGTCTTCAAGTGAGAAGTGTGTACGACGCCCCCGTGCGTAGTAGAAAGTCTACTCTCCGGACTCCGCTTGCATCCAGCCGGCAAAGTCGATCCCTTAAATAGGATGGGGAACAGCGAAATAGCGTTGCGCACTCAATTACTCGACCGTCCATAGCGATAGCCGACTAATGAGGTCCTCGTGCTTGGGGGTCCGGAGCTTTGCGCGTTGTGTTGAACAGCAACAGCGACCAAAGAGGCCCTTGTGCAGGGGGGAGTGTGTGCGCGTCGTGTGTTTCAAGGACTTGACTTGACTTGACTTGACTCGACGAGTATGAATGGGATCGCGAACACCTTGCCTCCAACGTGGCAATTGCAGAGCGCCGAACACAATGAGGATCTACATCCACCACGAGGACGAGCCCGCGTACACGCTGGCCGTCGAGTGGCCCGTCGCCTCGGCGGCGACGTGCATCGAGCTCTCGGCGCGCTTCGCAGCTGCCTTTGCGTCAGCCAACCCGTCGGCGCCCAAGCTGCAGGCGGTGGAAGTCGCGTTGGCGACCAAGGACGGCGTGGCGATCAGCCCGAGTGCGTGCGTCGCGCACGTGGCCAGTGACGGCTGCGACCTCTTTGCGACCCGTCAGGCTCCTACCGCGCCTGCGGTCGTCGCGGCCGCAGCGGCGGTGGCAAGCTCGGAAGCGCCGTCGACTGCGAGCGCGTCGACGTCGGCGCACGAAGAGCTCAAGAAGGCGCTCGCGCCCATCCTCAAGTCTGCCGACGCGGCGTTCGAGGCCAAGCAGTTCAAGCGGGCCGCCGAGATTTGGAAGGAGGTGCTCGCGACGCTGGAGCGCTCGGGCATGAGTGGCGCGGCGCTTCCCGCCCAGTTCGTCGCCATCCCTCGCAAGCTCGGCGAGATCGAGCTGTACAACGAGCGCGCCGAGGGCGCGCTCAAGTGGCTCGGGCTGGCGGCCAAGGCGGCGCCCAAGGACGTGGAGACGCGTCTTAAGCTGTCGGAGGCGCATGTACTCGTCGACGACCAGGAGGAGGCGGTGGAGGCGCTGCGGGAGGCACTCGCTCTCGTGCCGTCGACGCGCCCCAAGAAGCGGCGCTCCGTCGAGATCGCCCTCGGGCTGCGCCTGTTCAAAGCGGGGATGCGCAAGGAGGGCGGCGGCATGCTCCAGAAGCTGCTCGCCGCCGACCAGGAGGACCAGGAGGTGCTGCTCGCCTATGGGCAGGCAGCTCTCGATCTCGGGCAGACGGAGGACGCGCTCAAGATCTATCTACGCCTCGTGGTCGCCAAGTCGGAGGACGAGCCGATCCGGCGGCTGCTCGCGAAGACGCTGTGCCAGCCTGATGGCATCGAGTTCCTCGGCCAGCACCTCCCCGCTTCCAAGTCGTCCGCGTCCGCGCTCGCCTTCCTCGCCTCGGTCGTCAAGGACCACTCGGGAGTGAGTGAGGCCATCGAGCTGTACGACCAATGCGTCGCCCACGCGCCCGAGCAGCCCTCGTACGCGCTCAACCTGATGCATCTGCACGAGCTCAACCTCAAGTACCATCTCGCGCTCGAGGTCGCCGCCCGCCACTGCGAGGCCAACCCGACGGCGAGCGTGGCGACGCTACAGCTCGCCGAGCTCGCGGCCGCGATCCCCGAGCGTGGCGCCCTTGCCAAACTCCTCTGGTCCGTGGACACAGAGTACGCCGACGGCGCCGACGGCGGCGCGCCGGCGGGCGCGCCGCCCATGGAGCTGCCGCCCTTTGCGGGCGAGGACGCCGAGAAGCGTAACCCGAAGCTCAAGCCGCCGAACACGTACAAGGAGGCCGAGCTCGACGTGCTCGCGCTCGCGTACACAGTCGTCAAGGTCCTGTTCGCCGCGGGCGCGCTCGAGGTGCTCCCACGCCTCGTGGCACTCGTCGAGCCGGTCCGTGAGGTCAAGGACCTGCACCTGACGCGCGTGCGCAATGAGAACGCGTACTACTGCTGCGTGGCGCAGCTGCTGAGCACGCTGCCCGCGCAGCTGCCCGCCCTGCCGCCGCTGTACGTGGCAGGCGATTCACACTCGCTCTCGCCTGCCTGGCGCACCGTGCAGTATAAGGGGTCCGCGCACATGCTCGTGCCGCGGCTGGTGACCGGGTGCAAGATCTGGCACCTGCGTGAGGGCTCCGACTTCTTCCCTAAAGCCAACTTCCATGCGGCCACGCGATCCATCCCTGACGGCGCGCCCGTCGTGTGCATCTTCGGCGAGATCGACTGCCGCGAGGGCTTGCTGCTTGCCGTCGAGCGTGCGCGCTACACCGACCTCGCCGCGGGCATTGCCCACACAATCTCCATCTACATGAGCGTGCTCCGCTCGCTGCAGCGCGAGCGGCGCTTCCGGCTGATGGTGCATCCGATCCCGCCGGTGCTCAACGAGACGCGCCACATCGTCACCATGTTCAACGTGCAGCTGCGAGCCGCCGTCGCCAAGGAGCCATCGCTCTACATGCTCGACTTCTTTGGGGATCTCGTAACGGCCGACGGTTCGGCGCTCGCCGACGGCCTCTCCCTCGATGGCACCCACCTGCACCCGCGCTACGTACGCTTCCTCGAGAACAAACTGCCCAAGGAGTGAGCGCCGTGCTGAGCGCCTCGCCCATCGGGACTGAGCGCCGTGCTGAGCGCCCGAAAGGCCATGGCACGTGCGGCGCCGGCGCGAGAGGCGGCGAGGGACGAGGAAGGAGGTTGAGGGTCTCCACACCGGCACGCGGCGCTCGGCGCGAGACGCAGACGCAGCCAGCGCGAGCCCATGCATCTCGATCAGGGCGAGCACAAGGCTGGAGGCCGCGGCTCCGCTCGACGCCCCTCGACCTGACTAGTACCGCGAGCGATCGCACCACGCCTCCGCTTCGAGAGACCTTCAGCTGTTTGCTTTGGAGGCGGATGCGATCGGATGGTTGTAGCATGTGTAGGAGCCTACGCTGTACGGCCCGAGAACTCACAAGACGCGATCTCCGGATCGGATCTAAGTATCTCGTCTGTGTAGCTACGCTTTCGCATACGGTCGGCGCGGCGGCTCCGAGCGTCAAGGGCGTACGGTACTCCGTACCGCACCGGTACATTATGTAGCCTAGTAGACCCGTGCTACATTTCTATTACATTACGTAGTCGTAAGTCGTACCCCGCCGGT
>JWZX01001638.1:0-17613 GCA_001275005.1 Chrysochromulina tobinii | reverse complement strand
GCCTCGAGCATGCGCTGCGACGGGGTTGCGCGCCTCGATGGTGGCAGAGCCGCGGCCCCGGTTTCTTGCCCCGCTGTCTTGGGTGGTAAGGTTTTCCTTTTTTATCGAGTAAGCACGCGAACACACTGGAATTTGGTCACATACTAGCTAGCAGCTGTAAAGACACCGGTAAAAAGACACCGGGGGGAGCCGGGACTCACACCGGACACACACGGGACACGCGGGCGCACAAGGGCACACGGATCACACTGACGAACCTCACAACCATCCAAACCCACCACCACACAACCCGCACGTCAGCGCGCGACGACCAATGGCAATGCGCACATGTCGCGTCCGCACTAGAAAACTGCGGCACGCGCGGGCAGAGCGTGTGACACAGCGTGTAGAGCTCGACGGGCCGGTTGAGCGCCGGCGTGCCTGTGAGCAACATGATGCGCCGCGCGGCAGCCAGCAGCGGCAGCACGAGCTGCGCGCGCTGGGAGTCCTTCGATTTCAAGTAGTGCGCCTCGTCGGCGATGGCCACACGAAAATTGGCCGCCGCGAGCGCTGCAGCCAGCTGTTCCTTCTCCTTGCCATTCGTGATCAGCCCGTATGAGACAATGGTGACGGGTGCCAAGCGAAGGGCACCATTGTGGTGGGAGCGCACGAGGTTGATGTCGCCCGGGCGCAGAAATGTGCACCAACGTTCGAGCTCCTCACACCAGGGCAAGCACATGGACGTGGGAGCGAAGATGAGCAGCGGCCACTCGGCCCGGTAGTGGCAGGCGAGCGCGATGGCTTGCACAGTCTTGCCGAGCCCCATCTCGTCGCCGAGGAGAAGCCGTCCGTTGAGTGCAAGTCCGGCCGCCACGCCATCGCGCTGGAAGGGCAGAAGTTTGGCCTCGTCGACCATTCCTTGGCTCGGCGGAGCGCAGGCGACGCGCGGCTAGGGGAGGTTTGCGTGCCGGCCAGCGAGTTGAGTGCGAGCGGCGCCGTGGCGCAAGGGGCTGGGAGCCCCTTGCGTGTCGCGAAGTAAAGTTGCTACATGTACCGGTACACATACCAAAAAGGGGAAGTTTTATATGATGCAAATCATATCTGCTTGAACGTACAATAGCAGGGCATTTGACTCACGAGGAGCGCCGAGACATGGCACACTGACGTATGATGGCGTCCTCATCACGCAGGCAGTGCGTGGGTCAAGTCAAGTCTATACATAAACAACAGACAACCATACGGAAGCCTATCGTGGGTCGGCTCAGCTGCGGCACGTTTCCGACGAGGGGTGCGTGTCCGATACTAAGGATCCGACTCGAGTCTGGGCGCCAGCTCCTCTGGTGATAGCGCCTCCCACTGTCCCTCGGCGCCGTGTGGAGGCGCGTCCAGCTGCTGTTTCTTTCCTTGGCTTGGCGGCGGCGGCTGATGTTGGGCATGCTGTGGAGGCAGCGGCTGTGGATCCATTGGACTCTCGAGCGCGTGCACGTGTGCGAGCAGCTGCTCATAGGCTTGGCGCAGCTGTCGGTTGGAGATCTCGAGCTCTCTCGCACGCACTGCCTCCGCGCCATGCAGCTGCTGCCAATGGGTGGCATCGCTCCGAGCATCAGCGAGCTGCTTCTGCTCCGCCGCTTGCAGCTGCTGCCAGTGTGCAGCCTCGCTGCGGGCGCTGGCAAGCTGCTGCAGCGCGAGAGAAAGGTCGGCGTTCAGCTGCGCAAGCCTGCTCGCGTCGCCGCCGCCTCCATGCAAGCCAGGCATGGCACGCGCTGTCAAGTCGAGGTGGAGTCGGCCAAGCTCGCGTGAACGCGCCTCGGCGGCATCCGTCGCGACCCGTAGCCGCTGCAGATCTGGCGCGAGCTCGGCTGCGAGGCGGCTGCCCAGCTCGCGGCATGCCTCGCGTACCTCGCGGCCGAGCTCGCGGCTCAGCTCACGTCCCAAATTATGCGACACGTCCTGCGTCAGATCCGATGCGACGTGCCGCAGGTGCTGGAGGGCCTCCGCGGCAACGTCAGCCGCCGCGGTACGCATGGGGGCGCCGCCAAGCAAGGGGCGGCTCTCATGCCCAGGGGCGCTGTACCCACTCGCGCAGTAACCACCGGCGCTGTAGCTCCCAGCGTACGAATTCGACATCGGCAACGAGTGCGCAAGATGCGGTGGCAGATGGGTGGGCAGATGTGACAACGGGACGGGGCCCGATTGTGACTGGCGGGCCGCGAGTGGCGGAGGGCCCCTCGGCGGTGCCGGCGGCGGCGGCGAGCGGCCGTCCGCAGCGGTCGATGCCGTGCTGGGCACCTGAGGCCGCGCATGCGTCGGCGGGGGCACGGGCGGGGGCGGAGGCGGTGGCTTGTACGAGGTGCCGCCCATGGACGCATGTGACGGGGGCGGAGGCGGTGGTCCGGTGGGCCTGCTGAAGGGTACCTGCGCCGTGTACGCCTCGCCATGCTCGCTTCCAAGGCCGCTCAAGCTCGGCGTCACACTCGGCGGCGTCGGGGTCTGCGGCGGGCAGAGTGCACTCAGGGGCACAGTGATCGCGGGCACACGCAGTAGATGGACCTCACCGAGTAAGCGGTCGCCGCATGAACCGCCGAGGACGAGGAGGCCATCGCGCACGGCTACTGCGGCGTGACGCTGGCGCGGCAGCGGGATCACCGCGCCGCGCGCCTCGAGCACACCCCACTCGAGCGAGTTCGTGTCGAGCATGATCGCGCCATCATGCTCCCACTCGCCCGTCGCCCCTCCGTAGATCACGAGGGTTCGTCCTTGCACGAGCGTCGCGGTGTGATTACACCGGCTCGCCGCCGCGTGCGCCGGCGAGCCACGTACGCTCTCAGGCACACGCAGCTCGCGCATAATGAGTGCCTCCGCGTCGAGCAGCAGCGCCTGTTGGGTCGGTTTTCCGTGTGCCACCCCGCCAAAGAGCAGCAGGTGCGGGCTGTGCCGCCCAAGGCTTGTGAGCGTCGCCGAGATGCAGGCCGGTGGACTGCAGTGATCCACCGAGACGTTGGGCCGAGACCACTCCCAACCGGGCAACGTGAGGATGACCAGGTCGTTCAAGAAGGCGCCCGCGTTCGGCGGCTTGCACCCAACGAGCTGCGGCCGCGCACCGGGCTCAGAGATATCCTCGTAGGGTGCCAGCACCAGATCTGGCACGAACCCTCCGTACACGTACACGGTGGCTCCGCCGCCGCCTTGCTCGCGGAGCGCCGCGCAGTGGCCGATCCTCGCGCAGGGCGCAGATCCCACGTGCGCTGGCGATGTCCAAGCACAGCCGCTGCTGCCCGGCAGTCCAGTGTGCAGGACCCACAAGCTGTCAGTACCCACGTGTTGCGCTGGAGCGGTCGCCTCGTGCAGAGCGATCAACCCGCCGAACAAAATGCCTTCACCTTCGGCCTCGTGCGCCACCATGCTGTGCAGCACAGTGGGTGATGGCCTTGGCCCTTCGGCTAGGCGCTGCCAACATTGGAATGGAGGCCCAGGGCGCACCTGCTGCAGCTCGTCGGACAGCTGGCCGTCTTTTGAGACACCACCAAAGACCCATACGTCATCTCCGATCGTCACCGCTGCGTGCGACTTGCGCCCCGCAAACTCGACCTCCCTCGAAAGCTGTACCCAGTCCCACGCCCGAAGCATTCTTGAGTCAGTCGGGATCGCACCGTCTTGTACCGAAAGCATGCGGAGCGTGCAGAGAGCGATGTGTGAATATAGGCTGTGAATGAACTCGGACGCCCACAAAGTTCGGGTTACACCACCCGTGCCATCACCCATTCCCGGACGGGCTCGCAACAGTATGGACAAATCTTCATCTGGGCCGCGCAGCGCTCGCACGCGAGCTGATGGCCGCATGGCACCGCAAGGTGCGACTTGGGCCCCAGCATGCACACGATGCACGTGGTCTGGCCACCGATTGTCGATTCGGGCACCTCGTCGTTCACACGACCGGTGATATTGCCGACGTCGGCGAGCGTCAGATGCCTCTCCGCTGGCATCAAACCTGCAGCCGGTGCTGGGTCCATTGGCGGCGCAGGGGCAGGAGGCGGCAGACGCACGGTAGTCGGACCGCGCCCACCGCGCCCTCCACGCCCCCCTCGTCCCCCCCGCCCGCCGCGGCCAGCGCTCTCTGCCACGGCCAGCGCCGCTGCGCGCTCCGCCTCTGCCCTCTCCGCCTCGGCCCTCGCCTTCACCCTCTCCACTGCCAGCCCTCTTTCCGCCTCTGCCCGCTCCGCCTCCGCCCTCTCGATCCTTTCCGCCCTCTCGGCCTCAGCCCTCTGCACCGCCAAGCGCTGAGCCTCTGCCTCAGCCTCCTTGGCCTCCGCCTGCGCCCTGGCTACCCGTGCTGCCTCCGCATTGGCGGCCTCGTGCGCTGCTGCCCGTGCCGCCGCCTCCTCGGCCATCTTCACTACCTGCTCAGCCGCCGCCTGCTCAGCCGCCGAAGCCGCGGCAGCCGCGGCCGTCTCCTCGGCTGCCGCCTCCGCTGCGGCTGCCTCTGCTGCAGCGGTCGCCTCCACGTCCTCCTCCACCTCGTCCCACGCCGCTGGTGCTGATGCCGCCATCGCCACTTCCTCTGCCGCAGGCTCCTCGATCCTCTCGTCTGCCACCATCTCCGCTTCCGTCGGCTCAAACTGCGGCAACAACAAGCTGGTGGCCGCCTCGCCTGCGGCTGTGGTCGCCGCCTTGCCCTTCTTTGCCTTCTTCTTTGCCTTCTTAGACGCCTTTGCGGCCTCCGCTTCGGCTCTCGCTTCCTCCTCGGCAAGTAGACTTGCCATCATCGCGTCGGCGCGCGCCAGCTGTTCCTGGTCCGAAGCGAGCTTGAGCAGCTCTGCGGCCCGCTTCTTATCTTGGGCGCGCGCCAGCTGTTCCTGGTCCAAAGCGAGCTGACACAGCTCTGCGGCCCGATTCAAATCTTTGACCACTCCGCGTCCCTCACGGTGCATGCGAGCAAGTTCGCGCTGCGCCATGGCATCGCCCTGGTCCGCAGCGAGCTTGAACAGCTCTGCGGCCCGCTTCTGATCTTGGGCCACTTCGTGTCCCTCACGGTGCATGCAGCCAAGACTGCACTGCGCCATGGCATCGCCCTGGTCCGCAGCGAGCTGAAACAGCTCTGCGGCCCGCTTCTGATCTTGGGCCACGCCGCGTCCGTCACGGTGCATGCGTGCAAGCTCGCGCTGCGCCATGGCAAAACCCTGCTGGTCCGCAGCGAGCTTGAACAGCGCCGCAGCCCGCTTATCGTCTTGGGCCACGCCGCGTCCGTCACGGTGCATGCAGCCAAGTTCGCACTGCGCCATGGCATCGCCCTGGTCCGCAGCGAGCTTGAACAGCTCTGCGGCCCGCTTCTGATCTTGGGCCACTCCGCGTCCGTCACGGTGCATGCGTGCAAGTTCGCGCTGCGCCATGGCATCGCCCTGGTCCGCAGCGAGCTTGAACAGCACCGCAGCCCGCTTATCGTCTTGGGCCACGCCGCGTCCGTCACGGTGCATGCAGCCAAGCTCGCTCTGCGCCATGGCATCGCCCTGGTCCGCAGCGAGCTTGAGCAGCGCCGCAGCCCGCTTATCATTTTGGGCCACACCGCGTCCGTCACGATGCATGCGTGCAAGTTCGAACTGCGCCGTGGCATCGCCCTGGTCCGCAGCCAGCTTCATCAGCTCCGCGGCCCGCTTATCATCTCGGGCCACGCCGCGTCCGCCCAAGTGCATGCGTGAAAGTGCGCGCTGCGCCATGGCATCGCCCTGGTCCGCCGCGAGCTTGAACAGCTCTGCGGCCCGCTTATTATCTTGGGCCACTCCGCGTCCGTCACGGTGCATGAGCGCAAGTTCGCGCTGCGCCATGGCATCGCCCTGGTCCGCAGCGAGCTTGAGCACCTCTGCAGCCCGCTTATCATCTTGGGCCACTCCGCGTCCGTCACGGTGCATGCAGCCAAGTTCGCTCTGCGCCATGGCATCGCCCTGGTCCGCAGCGAGCTTGAGCACCTCCTGCATTCCCGCGGGGGGCGCCGCCGCGGCCGACGGCGGCTGGCCCGGCGGTGGCAGCTGCGTAAGCGTTGGCGGCTGCAACGGCTGCATCGGCGGCTCCGGTGGTTGAGGCAGCGGCGGCGTCCGCCCGCGCTCAGTCCCATCAGGCAGGAGCGGTGACGCGGCAGACGTTTGCCGTGAGCGCTGTCGTGAGCGTCGCCTGCGCTCCGCCGAGTTGAGTTGCTGAGCGCTCACGACAGCGCTCACGACTGCAGCGGGGGAGGCGGCAGTGTGCTCTACAGAGAGCGGCGGCGGCGGCGCGACCGAGGCCGGAGTGGGCTGCGTCATCGGTGCCGCGCCATCGGCCAGGTGGCGCGGGGGCGCTGCGGCAGTGGCGGTGGGAGCGGCAGGCAGGTTGAGAGGTGACAGCAGCGGCGGCGCGTATGCGCGGAGATCGGCTCGTTGATCGGCCGGTGCGCTCGCTGCTAGGCTGGCGGCGGTTTGCGCGGCCTGTAAGCCTAGCTGGGGCTCCGCCACTGTCGGACAGCTCACTGCCTCTGCTATCGCGCCCGCCATGGCCGCTTCGTCCATTGCAGGAGCAAGCGGCGTGCGCGCCAACACGGGAGTGCCTCCAAGCGTCACCGCCCCGTCACTCGACGGCGGCATGAACGCCGACAGGGCGGTCCCGAAGGCGGCTGTACCGGCCGGTGCGAGCGGGCGCGCTAGCCCCGCAGCGGTTGCAAGTGAGAGAGTCGGCATCAGCGGCGGCCTCAGCAGCGGCGGCATCTGCGGCGGAGGGTGGCCGTTGGCGGCAGCATCGGCGTTCACACCATCGGCGTTCACACGATGGCCGTTGGCGGCGGCGGTGGCGGCGGCAGCATCGGCCGCGGCGTTGCGCGTGTCGCCGTCGCCGGCCTCGGCGGTCCCGAAGCACTTCTCCGCGGCCGCCTGGATCGCCATGAAGATGTCTGGCGGTGAACGTGTCGTCGATGCGTGGTATAACCGAAGGGCTTCGACTGTTGTGCGTGCGTCGTCGAGATCAGTCGTGAACCAGTCGGTAGACGGGCAGCGTCGGCCGCCGCTGCTGAGGGCGATGGCCGCCTCGGCCTCCGCCTCGCTCAGTTTCTCGAGCGCAAGGTCGAGCGGGGTGCAACCCATCAGGTCCTGCGCGTGCACGTCCGCATGCGCCTCCAGGAGGAGTAACACGCACGCGGCGCCAGCCTTCGGATGGAGCGTGTGAGGATAGCGTGAGCGCACGGCGACATGCAGGCACGCGTCGCCTGCTCGCCTTCCGAAGAAGTGGCCGTCCATGCTCCACCGGCTCGCCGACTCGTACTCGATGCCCAGGTAGCTCGGGTTCGTGGCGCCGGTGCACTGCGGCAGCGCACGCCCGTCAGGGCGGCGACAGCGAACCTCGGCGCACGCCTCGGCGCCTTCGTCGAGGAGGAAACGAACGACCTTGACACGCTTAGTCAGGCATGCGTGCAGCAGCGCCGTGCACCCGTTGACGCCATGCACAAAGTCCACATCATCATTGTCCACATCATCATAGTCCACACCCAAGAGCCTCCTCTGGCCAAGCAGCGCGCGCAGTGCCTCGACGCACCATTCTTCGTGTTCCTCGCCTCGGCCGAGCTCGCTTTTCGGGAGCACACACATGGCCAAGCTGAACCAGTCGGGCGCGACCATGTGCCCGGGTAGCGGGGGCAGCAGTGCGGGTGCGGCTGGCCGTGCAGGCAGGTGCGGTGGCGGTTGCACATGCTGCTGCTGCTGCGAAGATGGCGACAGTTGCTGCTGCAGCAGCTGCTGCTGTTCCTCCTCTTCCTCCTCCTCCTCCTCCTCCTCCTCCTCCGTCTCTTCCTCCTCCTGCTGTTGCTGCTGCTGCATGCTCATCATCGGCAGCGGCAGCGGCAGCGGCGGCTGCTGCTGTTGTCGATGGTCGTCCTCGGGCGCGAGCGCTGCGTCGAAAAGCCCGTTTCGGTCGTCGATCTCGTCGCCCTCTCTAAGCTCATCCTCGTCGGTCGTCCAGCGGTCGTAGTCGTAGTCGTCAACTTCGTTCGTAAAGTCGTTTGCCGCTGGCGGGACGGCGACGAAATTGAATTTCTTATCAGAGCAGACGGTGCAGCCTACGTGGTTTGGTGGGAGGATGGAGCAGTGACTGCAGGGCACAGCGCGTGGTCCAGCTGCTGGGGATGTGGGTGGCGGCGGTGCCGGTGCCGGGATTGGGTCTCCAAAAAAGGTGGCGATTGCAGCCTCAACTTGCCAGCCGTTTGCCTCCAGAAGCGTTATCGCCGCAGGCACGGAGAGCGACGGAACCATCTCGACCATCGCAGCGATGCACGCGTTGCGACGGTCGACCACCTGCGCCGCCATTGGCCGCGCGCGCGCGCGAGATCGGGCGCCACTGCGGCTTTCGGCTCGGCTCGAGTATGAATATGAATAGCTAAGAAAAAGTGAGCGCTGCGCATGAGGCGCCGTTCCTGAGGAGAACGGTGTGCGACGACCTGGCTGCGAAAAAAAGTTCACTAGATTTGTCGCCGAGAGATGGCGGGAGCCTGCCGTCTTCGCTTCGTCGAGTGCGGATGAGCGCCGAATACGGCGACGTGCATCGCAACCTGCTGCAGCTGCTGCTCGACCGTGGCGTTTTCACCGAACAGGACCTTCTCAAAAGGTTTGCCGAGTGCATTCAAGAACACAAGGATGATGCGAAGCGTGCGAAGCTGCGATACCACAGCGACGACCCGGAGCGCAACCTGAAGGCGCTGCAGTCGGTCGTCGATCAGTTGGACGAGCAGTTAAAGACGCTCGGCATGAAGGTCGCGCGTATGCGTTCCAAAGCGTCGGGCGTGCAGGAGACCTACTTTGGCATCGTTGACCTCAACAGCAGCGACGCTTTCAGCAAGCTAGCATCGCCGCTCGGCAAGGCGGAGCAGGAATTCTTCCGCCGCGTCGTCGCCGACATTCTCGCAAGCGAAGACAAGGAGATCGACTCTGCGAGCGCCAAGAACATCGGCCGCGACTTGACCACCTCGAAGCTCAACGGAGCCGAGGCCGAGGCTTGTCTCGAGCGGCTTGAGCGAGGCTTTTGGCTCGTCAAGGCGGTTTACGACGATGAAGTCCGCTACAAGCTCGGTGTGCGCTCGGAGTTCCAGCAGCGCTACGCGCCGACGGAGGCGATGGAGGAGCAGGTGTCGGAGATCTGAGATACTACGTACTACAATTGTACGAGAGAGACGGTGAGAGACTCGCGCATTTCTCTTGTCGCGGACGGGCGTCGGATTTGCACGCCCCAGTCCAAGCATGATGTCAGCTACAAAAGATGTGAGAACGAACTCTACTCAACCTTTCACGTTCACAGGGTCGAAATTTTCCTTTCTATGCGTGTCCCCATCCCCATGCCGACGCACCGCCGTGCAATTGCAGGGCTGAGCATCTTTGGAGCCACTGCAGGTCCCGTGGTGGACGCCGTGCACAACCAGGTGCTGCTCATATACGACATACTACCAGTCAACATCCTCGCGATCAAGTCCTCGCTGCTTGTACCGCCGCTGCTTGCAGTGGCGTACAGCTTGCTCGGCTGGGTGCTGCCACGCCTGCTCGAAAAAGTATTGGGTCCTGGCGGGATCTCCACGCCAATCAATATTCCTCCTCGGCGCCGCGCAGGCATCGCCGTTGCGTCCACGGTCGCCATCATCAAGGCCTCGGAGCTCCTGACCCTGTCACCACTCCCGGAGACAACTTCAGTAGCCATTCTCACCGCCAGCTGCGCGTGTCAGTGGGCGGCCTTGGACGGAGCGTGGGCTAGCCTCGTGCTTGCGTGCGCTGCAGCTATTGGTGGGCCGCTGGCCGAGCTGCCTCTCATCGGCGCTGGTTGCTGGCACTACCTCTCACCGGACTACTTCCCACTATCCGGCCCGCCGTTCGACCTGGGAGCTGGCACGTGGGCCGGCCTGAGCTCCATCACCGGCCCGTGCTACTTTGCTGTCACAACGGACGCGATCGCCTTGGGTCGGTGGCTCGGCGACGGCAGTCGATCTACAGAAGAGGAGTGAGAGCCTCGAGAGAGCCTCTGTCCGCACACGCGCAGCACATGGGGATGCGTACACGGTTCTAGGATGTAGGAAGTGCGTAGCCCGCGCCGTGGCCCGTGTGCATGTCCGAGTCGACAGAACGCAACGCGGAGAGGTGTAACAAACGCGAGATGTCCTCTTAATGTGTGACCCACGCCTGCTTAAACCCACCACCCACCTACAGCTACACACCAAGTTGCCGAGCACGCGCTGTGACGGGTCCACAGGCACCAGGCTGGTCGACCAGGTGCAAAGGGCACGCGCAAAGGAATGTCGAGAGGACCGCGCGCCGCCGCGCCGGTCACGCGTCACCGAGAGCGGCCGATTTCGCAGGCGAGGCTCGCACACGGTCAAGTCAAGTCAAGTTGACTTGACTTGACTTGACTCGCCCACGATAAATCATTGATGGCGGTGCGACTACATTCTTTTCAGTTTGTGCTGAATGATCCTCCTCCTTTTTCATGAAGACGGTGCCATCTCCATCCGTGATGCCAACGCCCCTCAGATGGAGCAGCGCCGTGTCGGACCAGCGATCCAGCGGCTGATACCTCGGATGATGATGATCCCATTGCGGATTGTTGGACCGAGTATTGTATGCCGTGATGATGGACCAGCGTGGATTCGGCGAAGTGTTGCGATGGCTCGCGTGGAACAAGTTGCAGTGGAAGAAGAGCACGTCTCCAGGCTTGAGAAGGACCGGTACGTCCTCAAACATGGCTTTCGCTCGGGCGATCCTGTCTGGATCTGCGCCAGCCTGATCACCCGTTAGAGTATGGGTAACACGGCCCATCTTATGCGAGCCCTTCAGGACGTGCAGGGCGCCGTTGGCCTCTGTGTGCTCATTGAGCGCTACCATGGCCGAGAGCATCCTTGGGAACATGTTGCCATTCGAGTACCAGTATCCATAGTCTTGGTGCCACTCCCAGGCTCCTCCAACGTAAGGCTCCTTGATCATGACCTTGGTGTGGTAGTGGTACGCTTCCTCGAGGCCCTCGCTGCCACCAGTGTGGGTGGAGGTGGAAAGCAGTCGCTCAACGCTATCCACCAACCGAGCTGCGCGTGAGTACGCGCCGTACACGTTGACTCCGCACACATTCCACAGTGAGAGCTTTGACGTGTAGCCCCCTGCATCCTTGCGGCCATGTGCACGCCTGGACACTGTCTCATCTGTTGAAGCAGCTTGAAGCAGCGCCTCGGCCTCCTCCTCCGTGAAGAGGCCGCGGGCTATCACGAAGCCATCGCGCTCATACTGTTGAATCTGTGTAGCGGAGAGGGCCAGGCTGGAAGCCGTGCGCAGTTCGCGAGCGCCTCTGCTGGTATTGCATTCGAGCGCTGGAGGTAGGCCGCAGAACGCGCCCGATCCCACGCACGCCGGCCGTCGAGTGTCAATCAGTACATATGCGAGAACAACGGCCAGGAGGCTGCCGACTTTCAGCATGGGCGCACTCATCATGAGCCTGGTGTCGATCCGTGGGACGCGACGCCGCCACACTCTACTCGTACTCGACTCTCATTCACACGTATCGGCGAGCTGAGCTGGAACTCGAAAATTCTTTACGCGCCAATTGGCGACATCGCGCAAGCAACGTATTGAGTAGCGTGTCAGAAACCACACATTCACATTCACATTCACGCATCGTTTTTCCACAGGAGAATACCGGTACAAATGAATACCTGGTCCTCAGAGCGAGATTGCAGAAACCAATGTGCGAGGCCCTCGCCGTGCATTCGTTTCAGCTGCCGCTTGGCCATCCGATAGCCCTCAACCCCGAACGCCAAAAGCTCACTCTTGCTTCGCTACCGCATGCGTGCCACAGTATCATCATGCTCTCGCTCTACTCTGCTGCTGCTTCCTTTGCACCTGCCACGGCGCCGGTCGCTACTGCGACCCGCGCGGCGGTCTCGATGGCGACGAAGGAAGACCTCGCGGCGTCGCTCAACCCAGTGCTCGGCTACTACGATCCGCTGCGCCTTGGCTCGGCCGCCTTCTGGAACGAGAGCCAGGAGGCCACCTATGGCTTCCTGCGGCAGGCGGAGATCAAGCACGGCCGCGTCGCCATGTTTGCGTTCTGCGGCTACATTGCGCAGGCGAACGGGCTGACGTGGCCCAACCTGTTGGGTGTGCCGACGACGGGCGCGACGCCCGCGGAGCAGTGGTTCAACCTGCCCATCCAGGGCCGCGTGCAGATTGTGCTCTTCATCGGCTTCCTCGAGTGGTGGGGCGAGTTCGGCGGCCAAGGGCACCAGCACTACATGCGCGGCGGCAAGCCGGGTGTGTACCCGCCGTTCAAGGACATCCCCTTCCACAAGGCGCACTTGAACCGCTTCTCGCTCTACGACCCCTTGGGTATCGCCGCCAAGAACTCCCCCGAGAAAAAGGCCTCCGGCTTGCTCAAGGAGATCAACAACGGCCGCCTCGCGATGATCGGGATCATGGGCTTCCTCGCGGAGGCGAAGGTGCCCGGTTCCGTGCCCGGCCTCACGGGCCTCATCAAGCCCGAGGTGTTCGACACTATGGGACCCTTCGCCTGAGCATGCGCGTGCCCCTCCGGGGCGACACCGTTTCCAGCCCCGCGAGTGCGCGGCGCCCACGATGGAGCGCCGGAGCTCGGCGGGCATATAGTTTTGCCTGATCTGTGAGTGCGACGCCGCATGTATAGACTTGGACGTGGGAATTCTACTGTGAGGTCATTTTTACTCAGGGAGCAGACTTCACTCACCGAGCAGAGGGCCAATTCCCAATTGCAGTGGGCGCGTGCGTGGTGTTCGGAGCTGCGTGGACGCAATTCGCATCTGTCTCGCGGCGACTCCCGCGCGGGGTCCGTCGGCTGCTCGGCTCTCGCCACTCCGCGACTCGCGGTCGCGCGGGACGGTGGTTGAGTCGGGTTGAGAGATCCCGACGCCCATCGTCTGCAGACCTGCAGAGTGCGGTCGAGGGCGCCGCTAATCCGTTCGCTGCCCTGCCTGCCCGCCCGGCGCGGGATCCTACTTCTCTTCGAGTTCCGTGTCTCGAGTATGCGAGGCTCCGTACCGGCTAGGGTGGCTCCGTACCGGCTTCACCTTTGGGCGCCATCACGGGCGCCGCCCTTTTTGATGCGGCCCTTGGCCGGCGGGCGCGCGGCGGCCTCCTCCCACGCGCGGCGCGACTCCGCCTCGAGCGCACGCCGGCGCGCGTCGTACTCGCCCAGGGCCATCTCGTCTTCCAGCAGCTCGGGCTCGTCGAGGCAGTCGAAGACGAGCTGCAGCGCCGAGCGCTCAACGGCTGAGAGTTCCGGATGGTAGACACGCAGCATCAGGATGTAGCGCTCGGTGGCGGCGCGGTTCTCGGCGCAGTGCAAGATCGACGTGTCGAAGAGCAGCACCTTTCCGTTGCGCCACTCGACGGTTGTGTCGCCGACGGTGAGCGAGCACTCGCCCTCGGGTACCTGCAGGCCGAGGTGCGACGTGAGCACAAAGTTGCACATGTCCGAGTGCGGCTTGATGTCCGAGTGTGGCGCCATCTTGGCGAAGAAGGCCTCGATGAGCGGCACCTTGCACTTGTGCAGCAGCGCGCACGTCTGCGGGAACAACGCCGAGTTGACCGGGTCCCACACGGTCCGGTCACACAGCGGCAGCGTCTTCCAGCCAGTGCCGTACTCGACGATGCTCTCGTCCAGGCCGCCCCATACATTCTGGCCGGTGGACTCGAGCGCCGTTGAGTCGGCGAGCGCACTCCGAAGCTCGTCGCGCACCAGCGTCCACTTCTCCTCGAGCTTCGCCGCCCACTTGTGCTTGGTCGAGTCGTGCCATGGCTGAGGCGTGAGCTCTTCGATGTACGAGTTGGCCAGCTGACGCATGAGCTCGTGTGATGGATCGATCGTGCGCTCGAGCAGCACGCCGTCCGAGAGCCGCTTCAGCGAGCGGCGCACGCGCGCTGTCCGCGCAGCACCGTACACGCGGCAGACGGCCTGCTCGACCCGTGCGGCTAGTGAGCCTGCCGCGCAGACGAGCGCAGCCTCGTCGGCATCGGCGATGGCTGCGGCGATGGAGCAGCGCACGCCGCGCACGCGTAGCGCGTACGATGCCTTCGACCACGGAACAGCGGCGGGCGGGAGCGCGAGCAGGAAGGCCAGGGTGAGTCCGGCCATCTTCTCGAGATCGCTGTGAAATGAGTGTGGCAAGAGAGATAGACCCCGGGAGCGAGCTTAGAGAACCTTCTTCGGCATATGCCCTTCTTGGGCATTTCCTTTCTGCGTTCACAGGTTTCGCGAAGGCGCATCTGTATGCTGAATCGGCTCGGCTCCTTGCTGCTCCTCGGCCTGGCGGCGCTGGCGCGCGGCCAGGGCCTGTACAAGGAGGCTGACCCGATCGAACTGTACGCCAACAAGGTCGGCCCCTTTGCCAACCCGAACGAGGTCTACTCCTTCTACAGCCTGCCGTTCTGTGCGCCAGAGGATATGGAGATCCGGCGCGAGGACCTTGGCCCGCTGCTCAAGGGAGACCGGCCGAGGAAGACGCTGTACGACATTCACTTCCGCGTGCCTCAGACCTTGAAGCAGCTCTGCAAGGCGAAGCTCAGCGAAGCAGATGTCAAAAAGTTCCGCCAGGCGATCGTGGACGACTACTACTTTGAGCTTATGCTTGATGAGCTCCCCATCTGGGGCTACGTGGGCGAGCTCGAGACGCGCGCGGTTCTCGACACGGCGAATGCGACGCGCTACTATCTCTTCACGCACCTCGACTTCTCGATCGCCTACAACGCCGACCGCGTCATCGAGGTCAACGTGTCGGCCGATCCACTTCAGCGTGTCGACCTTGGGCAGGGCGGCGCGCGCGAGGTCTCGTTCTCGTACTCGGTGCGCTGGCAGGCGACGGACGTGGCCTTCGGCGACCGGATGAGCCGGTACGCTCAGTCCTCCTTCCTGCCGCAGTCCTTCGAGATCCATTGGCTCTCGATCATCAACTCGTTCGTGCTCGTGCTGCTGCTCACTGGATTCCTGTCCATCATCCTGATGCGCGTGCTCAAGAACGACTTCTCGCGGTACGCGGCGGCGGAGGAAGAAGAGGAGGACGAGGAGGAGACTGGCTGGAAACTCGTGCACGGCGACGTTTTCCGCCTGCCGCCCGCCTTCTCCGCCTTCTGCGCATACGTGGGCACGGGCGCCCAGCTGCTCAGCCTCGTCTTCTTCATGCTTGTGCTCGCGATCATGAACATGTTCTACCCGGGCAACCGCGGCTCGATGAACACGGCCGCGCTCGTCCTCTACGCGCTCACTGCGGGCACCGCGGGCTTCGTCTCCGCGCACATGTTCGGCCGCTTCTACGGTCCCGACGGCCGCTGGGCGTGGAACCTGCTGCTATCGGCCACGCTCTTCCCGGTGCCGCTGCTCTGCATGTTCTGCTTCTTGAACACGATCGCGATCCTTTACGAATCGCAGGCGGCGCTGCCCTTTGGCACCATCATGGTCATCTTGGTCAT
The DNA here is from genome assembly GCA_001275005.1 of Chrysochromulina tobinii. Classification (NCBI taxonomy): domain Eukaryota; phylum Haptophyta; order Prymnesiales; family Chrysochromulinaceae; genus Chrysochromulina; species Chrysochromulina tobinii. The sequence continues at coordinate 2,164 of JWZX01001638.1, read as the reverse complement.
CTGGCTGCTCGTCACGCTGCCGCTGACCATCATCGGCGGCGTGCTCGGACGAAACACAGCCAAAGGGCGCGAGTTCACACCGCCATGCCGCGTGAACAAGATCCCCCGAGAGATCCCCCCGATCCCGTGGTACCGTACGCCCGTCTGCCAGGTCTTCATGGCCGGCTTCCTTCCCTTTTCCGCCATCTACATCGAGCTGCACTACATCTTCGCCTCCGTGTGGGGGCATAAGCTGTACACGCTGTACGGCATCCTCTTCATCGCCTTCGTGATGCTGCTCATCGTGACCGCGTTCATCACGATCGCGCTCACCTACTTCCAGCTCGCCATCGAGGACCACCGATGGTGGTGGCGCTCTCTCTTCAGTGGCGGCTCCACCGGCTTCTTCGTCTTCGCCTACTGCTTCTTCTACTACTTTGGGCGCTCGAGCATGTTCGGCTTCATGCAAACCTCCTTCTTCTTCGGCTACATGCTCGTCGCCTCGTACGCCGCGTTCATCATGCTCGGCACCATCGGCTTCGCCTTCTCCTTCATCTTCGTGAGGCGGATCTACTCCGCCGTCAAATGCGACTGAATCTGAGAGTATCGCGTACGACGGGACGCGTACTGGCTAGAATGGCTGGGCAGCGCGCGCGCCTGGCTGGTACGAATACGGTGACTTTCCCAGAGTGGATAGTGAGTGTACGCGTATAAGGCTCGATACGCGGTCGAAGAAGGTCGAAGTGCGCAGGTGTTACGCAGGTGACGTTTTGGTTTCGCAAACAAATAATTGTGGGCCAACGCACCTGCCCTTAAACGAGTCGACGACGGGGTCTTCGGTGAACGGTGATCGGTCGTTAGCTGTTTAGTATCCGGATACGAAGCATTCCCGACAGTACGAGTACCACACCGGCTGTATCCACAGTAAGAACAACCTCAGTCGTCAGTCCACACTAGCATAATTTAGTAGCCCGTGAGTGGCGTGAGAGCGAGTACTCAGTCGTTGTGTTGACCGAGGGGTGTGGAGCCGTCCGTGGAGATGGAGCAGTGGAAACGTGGTAGCGCCCCCGAGCGCGGGGGGACCGCGACGAAACGGACAGCGGCAGTGTCTACTAACAGGGTCATACCAAAAGGCCAGGACGCGCTCTAGAGCTCTCTTGCACAGTTGCCGCCGTCGCCAACGCCGCCGCCGCGCCTCTCCACGCCTTTTCTGAGCTGCAGCGCAAGCTCCGTTCAGTTGCGACGGCGCGGCTGCATCGTGCTGAGGCTGGTGAGAAGGCGGCGCTGGCAATGGCGCATCTGGGGCACGTTGCCATGCCGTGCACGAGGCGTGCCTTGGCACCCTTCGTGCTGCTCGTCGGCACAGTCTCTGTGCGCGGCGAGACGTGCCTCGAACCGGGGAATGACAACTACTACCCCTTGTACGGTGGCCGCGTCTCGGGATCTTGCGTTCGTCGGCCCACCTTCGTCTGCATGGATCCAGAGGCCGCCAACTACGGAGGCGCCTCTGCAATGAGTAAGTGCCGACCCCGCGCATTTATTGGGGCGCGTGCGGCGTGCGTCTCGCGCGAAGGGATCTGCCCAGATCGTTCCTTTCTCTCTCCCACGCCCGCATGAGCTTGCCCGAAGATTCTGCCAAGGGCGCCTCTGTGGCGGCCCGCCCGCGCATCAAGAGAGTCCCTTCTGATGCACAGTTGCGGCGGCTCCGGAACGGGAGAGGGATTGACAAGCGCTGCCGGGGAGCCCGTCCCCCAAGCGACGATTCTCCACCGCACCGCGCGCGTTCCGGCCGATGCCCCCTGTGGGTGCAGCCCCGCCCCCCCACCGCTGCTCAGGGAAACGCCCCCCACCCTCCGCCCTGCCCCGTCTTTCGCAGGCGCGACGAACAACCCAGTGCTCGCGCCGTGGTCGTGCAAGTACTTCCTCTACGCGTGCAACGATCCCACCGCTGACAATTACGTCTCTGCCTTTGCGACCCTCGCGGCGAACCTCGACCCGGCCGGCACCGGCGTCATCGCTGCTCCCATGCCCAACGCCACCGTCCGCGCGGGCATGTGCCAGTACGGTGGCTGCAACGACACGGCGGCCTCGAACTACAATCCGCGGGTGCGCGCGCGCGCCTGCTCCGTTCCGCCCCCATCGCCAGCTCCCCCGCTTCTTCTCACGCCTACCCTTGCCTGCCTCG
>JWZX01001635.1:0-17948 GCA_001275005.1 Chrysochromulina tobinii | reverse complement strand
AAGTCAAGGCGTCGGCCGCAGCGGCGGACGAGGTGCTCGAAATGCACGAGGATGAGAATGATGGCGACGATGACGATGACGAGGACGATGACGAGGACGAGGACAACGAGGACGACGAGGATGACGAGGACGACGAGAACGACGAGGTCGACGAGGACGAGGCGGCAGACAAGAACGACGACGAGGAGGAGGACTCCGATGATGAAGATGACGGAACCGGATGGTCAGGCAGCCCGGTAGGTGGATCGGTGGCCAGCTGCTCTGCACATCCGACACCCAATCGCGCTGGGCGAGCGCGCTGATGCTGAAGCGTGGTAGCGAGCTTAGACCGGAGATCGCGGCCGCTGCGAGCAGCGTCCCCTCGACGTCCGCTGACGGGGCGAACCCCACCTCGAGCGAAGCATTGGACAACAGCTGCCTCGCTTCCGTGAGTTGCGTCCAGGTTTGTATCTCGTATTCGAATTTGGTGGATCCGGGTTTGTGCTCTGCAAACACGGGTTCCTCCGCCGCCGTGCCTGCAGCGCCATCGCTCACACACACGTACGCGGCACCCATCTCCAGTAGAGCCTCGCTGAGCTCGTGTGCAGAGAGGCCGACCGGGCACTGCATGCGCATGAGCTGGAGCGCCGCCTCGGCTGCCTCGGCTTGCTCGATCATTCTGACACGGCGAGCGCCGAACGTGGCAGGGTGCAAGGCCAGCGCCAGCGCAAGAGGCCCATTCAAAGCGAGCGGCATTGTTCTGACACGGCGAGCGCCGAACGTGACCAGGGTGGCCAGCGACACGCGCAAAAGAGCCTTGTGTAAGGGGGGGTAGGTCAGACCTACCCCCTTTCTTGATGAGTGTGAAAAAGGTTTGACGAAGATTGGTCCGACCGTTACCGGTACACGACCGCGACGGGATACCGTACCACCCCAGGTGTTTTCCCGTTACGGTCGTTCTCAGATGAGCTGTAAATTTCAGTACATGTAGAGTTCACACTGCCACCTTGGCGGGCTGCGTTCAATGGATCCAAGCCACTCCACTTTAGCTTCCCGGGCGAGTGGGCGACGGAGTACACTGTAGAGTTGCTCCGCGCCCCCCCCTACCGCATGCAGGTGCGCTCGCTCGTCGATGGGCTGCTCAACAAGATCTACCATTGCGACGCTAGCTTGTGCTGCGGCCGTTGGTTCTGCTCCGCATGGTTCCAGGACATGTTCTGAGGATGTGCTGATCCATGACGCTGAGAGACGAGCAGGAGACGAGGCTCGAAGCCAGGCATTCCAAGATGGCCCTTGTTAAGCTCAAAGCTGTGCCACCCGAACTCTTGCCACAATTGATCCGGAACAGTTTTGGACATTAACTGTTTATTACGTGCGCAATGACGCAGCCGTGTCAACGCATGTTGCCCTTCACTTGAGACACTTGATACGATGGGCCCTCACGCCCGTCTAGTCAGTAATCATGAGTAATCAAGTTCTTCTTGCGAGAATCTTGCGGCCAACTTTGGAGAATCTTGCGGCCAACTTTCATGTGAGAAAGCGCCACAGGATTCTCTTGTCTTCATTGCGCCCAGCATTCAGACCCATGCAAGAGCACACGTTCTCCACAGCCTACGAACCGTATGAACCACTCCCAGATCGAATCACTGCGAGGTTGGCTCCCAGACGCATAAAAATCGTGCTTTCGGTCGGCCTTGCGGCACTGCTGGCCGTAGCGATCTTCTTCCGACGCAAGGAGCCAATTCTTGTAGCTACCATGGTGCCGATGTGCACCAACGGCTTTCCAACAGACTTTATATGGGGCCTCGGGACAGCCGCGTATCAGATCGAGGGTGGTGCCAACTTGTACGGCCGCGAGCCATCGATTTGGGATGATTTCTCGCACACGCCGGGCAAGGTGCGCAACGGCGACACTGGCGACACGGCCTGTGACCACGTCCACCGCATGCGTGAGGACGTGGGGCTGATGCGCGCGATAGGACTCGAACACTACCGGTTCTCAATCTCGTGGAGCCGCGTGATGAGCTGGGATGCCGCCACCTCCCAGATGAAGCCAAATGAGCTTGGCCTGCAGTTTTACGATGAGCTGCTTGATGCACTTGCCGCCGCAGGCATCAAGCCCTATGTGACGCTGTACCATTGGGACCTGCCATCGGCGCTTCACAAGCACAAGGGCGGCTGGCACACGCCGAACAACCAGGGTATCATCGACGAGTTCGTACGGTACGCTGATCTCATCTGGTCTCGGTACGCCCATCGCGTCGCATTTTGGGTCACTTTCAACGAGCCATGGACATTCACAGTGGAGGGCTACGACGCTGGCAACATGGCGCCGGGCTGCGTGCCTTTCCAAGCGGGGCCCGAGCCCTGTGCCAACGGCGACGTCAACGTGTACGTCGTCGCCCACAACGTGCTCAACGCGCACGCCGCAGCGGCCGAGCGATTCCACAACGTCTACCAGCCCAAACACGGAGGCGTCCTCTCGATCACGCTCAACTGCGAGATGTCGCTGCCAAAGGACGGTGGCTCGGCGGCCGATGCCGCGGCCGCGGAGCGCGCGATGCAGTTCTCGCTCGGCTGGTGGTTGCAGCCCATACTGACGGGCGAGTACCCGGCGGTGATGCGCCAGAATGTTGGCAGCAGGTTGCCCCACTTTACCAAGGAGGAGAGTGCACGTCTCATCGGCTCGATCGACGTGCTCGCCCTCAACCACTACTCGACGCACCTGGTCACTGACCTCAGCGATCGGCCGCGCGTGCGTACCGGTGATGGATCGTGGGCGGACGATCAGCAGCTGAGCATCACCTTTGGGGTCGACTGGATCCCGAGCGAGTCCCCTTGGCTTCACATGTATGCGCCCGGCCTTCGCGGCCTGCTCGGCTGGGCGACTGCGCCGAGCCGTTGGAGAGGTGCCGTGTACGTGACGGAGAACGGATGGAGCGCGAGGTCGATGACTGCCGAGGAGGCCGCGCATGACCAGGTGCACGTGGCCTACCTGAGCCAGTACACTGAGCAGCTGCGCCTCGCGTTGGTCGAAGATGGCGTCGACGTCCGCGGCTACTTTGGGTGGAGCCTGATGGACAACTATGAGTGGGCGGACGGCTACTCGAAGCGATTTGGGCTCTACTTTGTGGACTACGCGACTCAGCAACGCACTCCAAAGGCGGCCGCGCTGTGGTGGAATGCGACTCGCCGATGCATCGTTTAACTCATCAAGTAGGACGGCATTCTGCATACATGGCTCGCGCTTGCCGCGCGACCTCAGCCGGGCTCGATTGAGGCAGCATACCACGTCGCAGCGAGATCATACCACAGGAATCGCCCCATTGTACACAACCATCAACCATGTATACGGTGCAGCTCAGTTGATGGTACCCCGGCTACCTGCGTGTACATGCTTGTAGCATACCCGTGATATGGAGTACGTAGTAGTTGTGATGTGCAGCGCATCTTGTTTGTTGCTTCGGTGGACTCGCGGGCGCCGCAGCTAGAACCCGACCTCGTCGGGCGCGGCGAGCTATCGTACCGCGGTATAACGTATACCGTACCCGGATATTACCGGACCGAGATCCGAGTTTTCATCGTTTTTAACACATAACGATAACCGATAACGCGTGGTCGGCGGGGGCTACCATGACGATTGAGCACTCCGCGCCGGCGTCCCCTCGCCTACGCTGAACTGTGGTGTGGCGCTGAGATCCGCCGATCACAATGCGCGTTCGCAGGCACCAGCGTCCACACACCAGTCAGCTCTCGGAGGTGGCGGGGGCGCGCTCGCGCGCGCTCACCGCTCCCGACCGGTTCACGCATCTCTGCTCTGGCGCGTCCAGTCGGCCATGGCGGCGACGGCTCCAATAGCAATACCTCTAGTCGCGCGGCTTTGCCGCGGTCCCACGGCGCGCCGCGAGCATGACCCCGACTCGTCTCATGAGCAGCGACATGCGCGCATCCGCACCGGCACGCGCAGGGCGTGACGACCCGCCGCGCTCGATGCGGCGCTCCCCTCCCCAGACGCTGCCAATGGCCACGTGCCCATCGCCTCCGGGCTCTGCGGAAGCACGGCACCACCCTCGCGCCCGTCGCGCACGCCCCCTCCAACGCTCGTCAGTATGACGCTCAGTATGTCGCTCAGTATGTCGCTCAGTATGGCGCCCAGTATGGCGCTTAGTATGGCGCTCAGTATGGCGCTCAGTATGGCGCGAGCGCGGCGGTGGCGATGGTCGACTCGGCGGTGGCGACGGTCAGGATCTGCTCGAGAAGCAAGCGCTCCTCGGCGGCTTCGAGCCAGCCACTCGCCGCCGCCCTCGACGGGCCGTGGAGTGCCCGCACTGCCTCGACGGCCCGCCGCAGGTCGCCCCGCGCCAGCGCAGTCTCCGCCGTCGTGAGCACCGTTGAGGCGTGGGTGTGCCCCGTCTCGGCCGCGCGAAGGGTGATGAAGGAAGTAATTGAGGCGAGCGCGTGCCCCCACAGCCCCGGCGCCGTCTCGGGCACGAGCGCCGCGGTGCGGCCCGCCGCCGCAACGTCGACGAACCGAGCCGTCAGCTGCGGCACTGTGGGCACCTTCGCCATCACGTCCGCCCCCTTCCCCTGCAGGGGCTTAAAGGTCTCGACGAGAAGAACGTCCCCGAGCCGTTCGGCGAGCTTGGGCAGAGTGCGAAGAGCGGCCGCGGCCGTGGTCGCCTTGCCCGCGAGGGCCTCTCGCACCGTGAGCACGCCCGCCGTCAGCTGATGCGTCTTATGCGACGCCTCCTTGTACGCGGTATCGTGCGACAGCACCTGGTGGGGAGAGCATCGGCATCGAGGGTTAGAATGAGGAGGGTTGAGGTCAGGGTCAGGGTAGGGTCAGGGGTAGGGTCAGGGTCAGGGTCAGGATAGGGTCGCACCTGGTAGAGAGCATCGACGTCGAGACTGAGACTGCGGAGGCGTGCGCCGTGACTTGCATGCTCCTCCTGCAGCAGCGCCACGGCCTCAGCCTGCATCCGCCGCTCCGTCTCCACCGCCGCCTCCACGCGCGCCTCTTCGATGGCGGCCTCGGCCATCTGCTGCAGCTGCGCCGCGTCCTCGTCATATTTGAGTCGATCGGCCTCATGCCGTGCCTTGAGCTGCGTGAGGGGGACACGAAGGCATGAGAAGGACATGAAAGCAAGAGGAGGACATGGAGAGGCAGAGGGGGATTCGGGCGAGGCGAGGCGAAGGCGAGGGGATGAGAGACGGGAGAGGAGTGGGACGGGGGATGAGAGCAGCGTTCGCTCGGGCGGGGCTCGTCCTGGAGGGGTGGAGGGCTGACAGGAGGGGGAGAGGGCTGACAGCACGCAAGGCTGGTGGATGGGGCGAGGGAGGTGCCGCCGTGCGCAATCAACGCGCCCGCGAGAGCGCGCACCTCGTCCATCTCCTCCTCCTTCTCGCGCGCCACGCGGCGCTCGGTCTCCTCCTCAACAAACTTCATCTTGCTCACGAGCTCGACGCTGTAGTGCTCCTCCTGCCTGCGCAGGAATCGCATCATCTTCAGCGAGTCTTCCTCCTCCTGCTGCTGAAGCGCCTTCTGCAGGCGCGCGCCCTCGTCGTTGATCGCCTCGAGCGCCGTGAGCCGGCCCTTGAGCCGCTCCACGTGCGAGAGCAGCTCGGCGGTGTACGCGGCGGTCTGCAGCGCGAGCGCCGACGGCTCCTCCGGCGCTGCAGACAGCTCGGCCTCTACCCCACCCTCGCTGGACGATGGCGGCACCCCCATGGACGGATCTGTGGGAGGCAGGGTCTCAAAACGACGCAGGTCCTTGACGGGCTTCTCTTCAGCCGGCGCCTCCGCCGCCGAGGCGATGACGAGCGTGCGAAGGCCCGCCGACAAAGATTTGGTGGCTTTCAGCATCGGTCTTTGCCGCGGGGTCGGGCATACTGAGGAACACGAGAGTGCGTGCCTGGGAAGTTTTTCTGAGGAACCACAAATTTACCGAGCACGCTTTACATGTAGAGCGTTTGGCGGACCGTGCGTTGTGTACGTCGCTTGTCGAGAGAAGCGCACCGGTAACTTCGCGACGTTCAGGCGCAAACTCCGGCGCCCGTACGCGCCGCCATTTTCTCGCTCGGCGGCTCGGGGCTTGGCGTGTACAACCGCGCAATGGCGCAGGTCAACGCAAACCCAGCGTTGGTGGAGCGCTTCAGCAAGGCCATCATGGCGGCGCGCAATCTCTCGGAGCGTGCACCCAACCTGCTTACGCAGCCTCAGAAGCTCAAGCTGTACGCGCTTTTCCAGCAGGCCTCCAAGGGGCCGCCACCATCGGAGCCGCCACCGCCCGGCACGGTGAATGACCTCGACCACGCCAAGTGGGAGGCGTGGCGCGACGTGCGCGCCATCAGCAACCAGCAGGCGATGGAGTCCTACTCGCAGATCATCGAGAACCTCGAGGAGCTCGTGCGCGCGTCATTGCCATCGCCGGTGCCTCCACCGCAGTTTAGCGGGCCCGGCAGGCACCTCGGCATGCACGCGGCTGCGGGCGACGATGGCTACGAGGAGGACGAGGACGAGGACGATGGCGAGGAGGGCGACGAGTACTATGATGACGAGGAGGACGAGGACGAGGACGACGAGGACGACGAGGATGAGGCGCTCGCGCTGCGTCTGGTGGCCCAGGAGGTGGCGCCGCAGGTCACGGCAACCGTGTGGTCGACGGCAGCGATCGGCGTGGGCGCGGGCGACAAGCTCGACGTGCCCCTCGTCTTCGACGCCACTTCTCGCTGCACCTACTCCTTCAGCATCGTCTCAGGCAGCGGCCCGGTAGGCTTCCGAATCAACACGGTGCCACCGCAGCCCGCGCCGCTACTCAGCCTGTATGAGTCGACCGCCGAGGGGACGCTCGAGGTGCTCGGGCCGGCGCTGCTCATGGTGACGCTCGACAACTCTGCCGCCACGTTCAATTCGGTCGAGCTGCGCTGCCGCGTGTGTCTTGAGCCGATTGCCGCCCTCGCCGAGGAATCTCGCTACAAGATGCGCAAGGCGATGTACGAGAAGGTGCTTGAGCGGGCGGCCGCGGCGGACGGGCTGGCGAAGGCGGCGCGCATGCAACGCGAGGCCGTCGACAAGGCCGCCACCCGGCTCGAGGAGCTGCGTCGCGCTGTCTCGAGCGCGCGCTCCGAGCTCACCGGTCTCGTCTCAACGCTGCGCGCCCAAAAAATGGAGCTCGCGCTTGGCAAGCGAGAGCTCCAAACGCTCAAGCGCACGCTGCGCGAGAAAGTGGCGCAGAAATGAGCGGGCGAGACGCCGGAGCGTGCTTGCGCCGAGGAGATGCGCCGAGATCGTGCGACCCTTCGAGGAGGTACGCCCGCTGCCCGCTGCCGTGCCCTCCGTGGTCGTCGACGCGCGCCCCGCCGGCTTGCCGCGCGCGCCCAGCTGCGCAACGCGTTTCGGCCGAGCTCGTGGCCCGAAGGCACGTGGCCACGAGGAGTATGTCCGTACGCTACATGCACCCCAGCCCTTGGTGATTCCCCGGCCTGCAGAGCGTGGCTGGCACCGGGCACTGATACGAGGGTACAGCTGCTGATGCGCGATCGTGCGCTTTCATTTGCTCGCAGGCGTAGGTCCACAGGCGACGGCACGGATCTGGCTCGGCCGTGGTGGCCCGCATCGAGCGGATGCCAGCACGCTGCAGGGCGTTATGTGCTCACGTCAGCCCGAAATGCGAGCATGTCGCGACGCGCCGGAGCCAGCGCGAGCGGTGCACGGCGCGGCAGCAGGTTCACTCATGCGGTCGGCACACTCGCCCTGTGGCTCGTGTGCACGGCTGACGGTACGCACACGCCATTCTCAGCAGTTGAGCTCTTGCGCGTTACAACGGTATTTATGCGTGTGAAATCCGTCGGATCGGATGACGAACACCAAACACCGACCCGACCGCCGCGCGGTTACCGCGCGGCGCGGCGGTCCGGTCGCTCGGCCAGCGGTGGTCTTCGGTGTACGGTAACCGTCGAGCGTCGTCCCCGTCGAACGTAACCGTAAAACCGAACAGGAACGACCCGGACGGCCCGGGCGATCGAGTTCGAGACGGCCCGCGTGTACCGGTTCCGCTGACGACCGCACCAATCATGGCACCAATCCACCTAAGGGGCGCGTATACCGTATCTAGGTATATACGTAATCGAACCTAAACGCCGGAAGAGCTACCTCGGACCGTACCGCCCCCGCGGGAACGGGAATCCGGGGGGCCGACCGGCACGTCACTGTCGTCAGCTCGTCAGCTCGTCACCACCTCAGACACCAGGATCACGGATCGGCCTACGAGTATCGGCCCTGTAGGCCCGCCGCTGCCGCTCCAACTCCCGTGCCACGGACCTGCCAGACCCGCACACAGACCTCATACGTGGTTCACTAAACCGTCGCCGGGGCTCGCTTCGCATGCCATTGCCAAGACCCCGGCCCCGTCCGCAGCCGTACAGCGCCCGCACCGCCACCGCGACGCACGAGCCTACATGGAAAGGGGAACCAACTCCCATCGTGTCCACGCCTCATGATCAAGAAGGTAGGCGCCACACTCCACTCGCGCCTCCCACGAACGTCGAAAGCGAACCCACCAAAGACAGAAGTCCGAGCGCGCGTCGTCACCAAAGACAGAAGTCCGAGCGCGCGTCGTCACCAAAGACAGAAGTCCGAGCGCGCGTCGTCAGGAACGGACCACAGGGACGTAAGCCCGAGCGCGCTTCACGATGGCCTCCTGCACACAAGCAGGAAAGCATCGACCGTATGCGCATGGAGATTTACCGCTTGCCCCCAAAAGGATCAAGCCCGGAGAAGGCATCGCTCAAACCGCCCCCCGCTTTCGGCGGCATGCCCTGGCCTGGCATGCCGCCTTGGCCCGGCATGCCCCCCTGTGGCGGATAGCCTTGTCCCGGCATGCCCTGCCCCGGCATCCCCTGCGGCGGGTAGCCCTGGTGCGGCGGGTAGCCCTGGCCATAGCCTTGCTGCGGCGGCGGGTAGCCTTGCTGCGGCGGGTAGCCCTGCTGCTGCGGGTAGCCTTGCTGCGGCATGCCTCCCTGCGGCGGGTAGCCTTGCTGCTGCATGCCTCCCTGCTGCGGCGGGTAACCCTGCTGCGGCGGGTAGCCTTGCTGCTGCATGCCTCCCTGCTGCGGCGGGTAGCCCTGCTGCTGCGGAGGGTAGCCCTGCTGCTGCGGCGGGTAGCCCTGCTGCTGCGGTGGGTAGCCCTGCTGCTGCGGAGGGTAGCCCTGCTGCTGCGGCGGGTAGCCCTGCTGCGGCGGCGGGTAGCCTTGCTGCGGCATACCTCCCTGCTGCGGCATACCTCCCTGCTGCGGCATGCCTCCCTGCTGCGGCATGCCTCCCTGCTGCGGCATGCCTCCCTGCTGCGGCATGCCTCCCTGCTGCGGCGGGTAACCCTGCTGCGGAGGGTAGCCCTGCTGCTGTGGCGGCTTCGGGCCGCCGCCCTGTGGCATTCCCTGACCCGGCAAACCCTGAGGCGGGTAGCCCTGTTGTGGCGGATAGCCCTGGCCCGGCATGCCCTGCCCCGGCATGCCCTGGCCCTGCTGTCCAAAACCACCCATCCCGCCCGGCATACCGCCATTGCCGGGCGGACCTCCCCCCATCGGCGGCATTCCACCACCGAGGGCTGGCGCCGGTTCCTTTTGCATGTCGGCGGGATGCCCTTTCACCTCAGCCATCGAGAAGAGATCAGCATCGATGGCGCCAGCAGAGACGCCCAATTTGGGAGGCGGTGCCGGAGCTGGGGCCGGGGCGGGGGCGGGCGGACCGCCAAATGCGTCGAAGCCGCCCATCCCTCCCATGCCGCCCATGCCGCCAAAGCCCGGCGGCGGCGGTGCCGGAGCTGGGGTCGGGGCGGGGGCGGGCGGACCGCCGAAGGCATCAAACCCTCCAAAGCCCGGCGGCGGCGGTGCCGGAGCTGGGGCCGGGGCGGGGGCGGGCGGACCGCCGAAAGCATCAAACCCTCCAAAGCCCGATGGCGGCGGCGGAGCTGCACGCGCCTGTGGCGGCGGCGCCGGCGCATTGAAGTTCCCGCCGAGAAGGTCGTCCATTTGCACCATCGGCGGGGGCGGGGGAGTGGCGGGGGCACCCCCGAAGGCATCAAAGTCGCCAAAGCCGCCGCCATTGGAGGGGGGCTGCGGTGGCGGGGCGGGTGCCCGAGCCGGCATTGGCCCACCGACGACAAGTTTAGGCGCTTCGCTGCCCAAGACGGCGCTAACCGGCTGGACTGCCGGTGTGGCGCCGGGCGTCTCGGAGTACCAGCGCTTCTCCTGGTACTTGCGCTTCAGGAAGGCGCGCAGCTTCTCAGTCTCCCCCTCAGCCGGGACCGCGCCATCCCTCGCATCGTACTTGGCCATCCACATCTTCTGGGCCTTGTCGTTGCCTCCGGCGTCGACGGCTTTGATCTCATCCGTGGTGAATGTCGACATCCCGACCGATTTGATTTTGTGCTGCATCTCACGGTGAATGCCTGAGCACGCGGTGCACACAAAGGTGTTGAAGTTGAGCACAACATATTGGTTGCCGCGGCCCATGCAATCAAAGCATGACTTGTTCTCCGGCTTCTTCTGGCACTCCTTGAGGATGCGCTGCCACTTTTCCTCCATCTTCTTCGTCTGCGCCATCTGTGGTAGCGTCGAAAGCGATTCTGTCGAGAGCGTCGGTGAAGGAGGGTGACACGACTCGCGCACGCAAATGAGAATGTTCATCATCAGTCGCCTTCCCCGGATTTTCCACATCCACATCCACAAGCGCGCGCTCGCTGTGGCGGGGACAATTGGCCTTTTTTACTCTCGTGACTTGACTTGACTTGACTCTTTCCTCGCGTGATGTCTTTGATCGATCGAACGGTGGGGTCCTCTCCTGTTGGCCCTTGACTCTTGCGGGCTCTGGCTCTTGCGGGCGCCAGTGCGGGCGCTGCGCGCGTTGTGCCGACTGCGGCCTGCGCGGGGCCATCGGCGTTAGCATCATGGGCGTGCCATCGGAGGCGGCGCAGTTTGGAAACTTTATCATTAGCAAGTGGCGTGATCTCACTTCGACCGACAACGGCTACTTTCGTTGCCATAAGGACGGCAACTTTGACAACCATGATTCTAGCAACGTGGTGCTCGTCTCGCCCGCCGAAGCATTCCGCGCATTGCACAAAGGCGAGGGCGATGCATGCAACTGGGTTGTGGGGCTGACAGACGAAGAGATCGCCTTCGTGCAAGCTAATGCAGCGAGCTTCTACATCACTTACAGCGAGCTTCTACAGCGAGAGGAGGCTGCACCGGCTTCACCGCCAGCCGGGATGTATGATGCTCGTCTTGAGGAGGACATGCAGGCTGCGCTCGCGCATCCGGAGGTGGTGCGGCTCATGGCCGAGGGCGACGCCGCGCTCGCGGCTGGTGCGAGCGAGCGGGCAGTCGAGCTCTTCACGGCCGCGAAGCACATCCGTGACCAGCTATTGCCACTCAATATGAGCATGGACTCCAGCTCGCCGACTCGGCAAGCGCGGCACGGGCGGCGCGCGGGAAGCTCGGCAGGCTCAGAAGGCTCGGCAGCAGGCTCGGCAGCCGCCGCCCCGTCTCGTGAGCGCGGCTCCGTCGTGTCGTCATCGCCTTCGCAGAGAAGGCAACCGCAGGGCGCACCCACTCCCAAGGAGGAGGTCGCCTCCAGGATTGCGGCGCGAAAGGAGGTCCTTCGTCCTTGAGCGTTAAAAGATGCCACTAAGATGGTAGTGACTACCCAGTGTGCACCGCGGCATGCGTCGCCGCGCACCCCGCCTCACCTCCACTCCACGTCGAACTCCACCTCACCTCTCGGCGCCCTGCCAAAGCTGTGCGGCGGCAGTGTGCACGAGCGCGCAATCTCAACGACCACCACAATGGTGTTCAAACCATGGAGACCACACACACACCTCTGACCTCACCCCCCCAGGCGCCATGGGAGCCCGGAATCGACTCGACAGCCGCACGATAACGAGCACGACGAAACAACGGGACCACCCGAGGACCAGTTGCTGCCCGCCAATACGTTTGTTTCACAGATGGTCGTTCGTCTTCACAACTCCATTTCTTTGGTGATGCGTTATGGCAAGTCCAGTGGGGTGCTGGAGATTGATCCTGCCGTGCGCCGCTCATCCGGCCAGTCACTCAAGAAGGCTGCACCGGGCGCGCCGTTTGGATGGACCTCAGAGGGCACGCCGTACATCGGCACGCAATACTGCATTCAAGCTTCGCCGCAGGGCTTCAAGTTCGCATCGCTCTCGACGCGCAACGGCAACAGCAACTACTACTGGAAACCGCTGAATGGTCTCAGTGCGACGGTGGCACTCTCTGCCCTTGAGACACACGGCGCTGTCGACCACCTCTGTGCTGGCGAGTCCAGGCTTCCTCTGAGGGACATCATGTCGCCGGTCCAGATTGCCAAGGTGCGCGCCGTATTTGTCGGACTGCTCGGAGCAGATGTGGTCGCCAGCTTTGAGTCGGTAGCTGACACTCCCGACGCGCCTCTCTCGGCCCCATCGTCGGAGGTCAAGCCCGAGGTGAAGGAGGACGCCAGCGAAGAGAAGCAGCGCAGCCGGACCGGCGAGAAGCGCAAGGCGCGCATGGCGATGGTCGATGAGATTAAGCGGACGAAGCAGTCGGAAGACCGCCATGGCGGCAAGCGCGCCACCGCCAAGTCCACGTCTGAGCCTCAACCCGAGGCTGCCGACTGACGTATCGGGCTTTACATAGGATGGAGGCCCTGCATTTCCAAAAAGGCGTGAAAGGGGCTGCGCTTTTGCGGCATGTCTTGTGATTGCTACGCACGCCACATTGTTAGATTACAATTGTAAAATAGATTCGGGTTCAGATTTTGTTCGCGTCGGACGCAAACGTACTTGTAACTCACACGACACTAGAGTTGAAAGACGGCTCGACCCACAATGCGCATATGTTGAGTCGTGTGGGTGTGCCAACTCTGCCAAGGTGTGCAGCTAGAGTGTGCCAAGGTGCATGCACGCACACCGCGCGCGCGCGCGCGGTCGCCGCTTATCGCCGCTTCCTCGTCTCTACACACCTCCTAGTCTCTCGCGCATCGTCCGGTCTGACGCCGGATCGACGATCGATATTGAAGATTCCACACTCCGATCGCTCGCGTCAACCCCTCCCTCACCCCCCTCCGAGGGTTACAGGTACGGCTGTACCAGTAGATCCTAGAGTGTTCAACAGCTTCAGCGCGTGCAGCAGCGTCTGTGCCTGAAGGTAGCGCCCAGCATCAAAGTAGTGGAAGGTGCTGAAGTGGTCAAACCGGATGGCGTGCGGTGTGTTTTGCAGCGCAGCGTCGCGTGTGGCCGTGTAAAAGTCGAGAAAGGTAATGCCGCCTGCTGCCTCGACCATCGGCCGCACCCGGCGCTGGAAGTTGGCCTGCTGCTTGTACGTATTCACGGGATCCAAGTTGAACGCGGGCGACCGGAAGATGAGCGCCGTGGACCTGCCACCACCGCTGCACGAGTCGGCGTGGCGCACGGCGGTGGCGATCAACTGAAGGGAGATGTTGAGCTGCCGAGGTCGAACGGACGCAAACTGGGGGCCGAAGATGATTGGCGACGCGCCGAAGCCCACAGAGAGGGGCGACCATGTGCGGAAGGTCTCATCGAACGCGTCTTGGCTCGCTCCGTCGAAAAGGTAGAGGAAGGAAGCCTTCGGGTGTGGTGCAGGGATCCATTGCTTCGCCTCGACAAGCACAGCTGCCCAGTCGCCTCTCGCACACAGCATGGCGGTTGCGCGGCAGAAGAGCATCTGATCGCCCGGCTCGAGGCACGGCCGACGCCCCTGGCACCGCCCGCGCCCGTCCCAGCAGTCGTCGTAAAATGGAGCCGCTGTCACCGAGTCCACTCGCGCAGCCGTCGAGGAGGAGGACGAAGATGAAGCTTGCGGCGGCGATGAGCGACGTCCAACTGAGCCTCCGCTGCTCGGCATCCGTCCTCGGCGGCTCAGGTCCGATGCAAAGCTCTGCGCAAGGTCGACAAAGTGCGCCGAAGTGGGCGGCAGCAGCTTGCACAGCTTCTTGCCGCGGCACAGGCGATGAGAGCAATCGCCTACGACGCCCGTGCACTCACACGAGCCCGAAGGCCGGTCCCCGCAGTAGCCATTGAAGCGCTCTCGCTCGCCATGGTAGGTCGGGAATAAGACCCACACGTTGAGGCCAAGATCACCCCCCGCTTCCACAGCGCCAGCCCCGAACGCCGCACGGAGGTGCGCGGTGGTGAGCCCTGCCTCGCTCGGCCGAACGCTTGGAACGGTCGCAGTACCGCTCTCGATGTGCACGGTGACGTTCGGTAGCCATTCGGCCGCTCGCGCCGCCGCACCCACCGCCTCGAGGTGGTGCCTGAGCGCGTCGAGTACTCGAGACCGCGTCGTGCGCACCTCAGCAGAGCCGTCATGCCAAGGACGCGTCGCCCCCATGAAGAGGGATGGCGGTGCACAGTCGCCCATGGGCGTCGTACTGGGCGTCGCAGCTCCAGACGCGCCTGACCCGAGGCCGTGCAGCCGAAACGAGACCATCGGACGCCACTCACGCCCCGCCCACTTTGTCCGACGCCAGCCTGGCTTGAGAAGGGTCGGCTTGCGGAATTGCTCGAGCCGCCCGGTATGGAGTTTCATGAACGCGTCGCTCAGCTGGCACATCCTATGCGGCAGATGAAAGCGCTGCTCGCCGGTGTGCAGGTCCACAGTGACGAGCTGTGCTGCGTGGTACGCATTCTGCTCTCCGTCACGATCCCACATCCGCGTTCGGCGGAGAGCCTCTCGGCGCCAGGCTGTGCCCTGTTGCTGGCGCACCTTGACGTTGAGGATGCCCTCTTGCGTGCGTAGCGCTGGGTCGGTCAGAACCCCGAGATCGGGCGTGCTGAGCGGTGTGGGCACGATCTCGAGAGTCCCCTGCAGCCGGCGTGCGGCCGGGCCGGCCAGCAGATCGATCACGGTGTACATCTGGCGTCGGATCACGCTGTTGCCGATGAAGAGCGCGTCAACCCCCGCAAAGAGCTGGCGAACGCAGCCCGAGTGCATCCAGCGCCGCGTGCACTCAGGGCCTGAAACATCGACGAGTCCGTTGGGCATCCATTTGGCGTCGCCCGCGTGAAGCAGGCACTCTCTGAGCATCTCCGAGGAGAGAGCTTCGAAGGGAGGCTCGGCACACGCTTCTACAGGGGACTTGAGAATGTGCGAGTACAGGAGATCAAAGTTCTGGCCCTTTTCTGATTCGTGAAGGCATTGGTCGAGCCGCAGCCTTTCTTGCGGAGTGGCTGTGTCGCTTGGAGTGGGGCACGAGGAGTTCTGCTCGTGTGGCAATAAGGTAGCGAGCTCCACCGCGGTGTGCGCTTTCCGCGCAAGATAGGCCTGCAGGCATGCCTTGCGTTCCGGCGTGTTTTTGAAGCGCTTGCAGCGCAGCTTGGCCAGCTCCGTGGCGTCATCGCGCGACGGCATGATAAAAGAAAAGTTTGGTTGAGTATCCATAGGTTTCTTTGTGATTTAGAATAGCATGCTTCGAGTCTTTAAGTCAAATACGAAAATCCATGCCGTGGAACGCGGCTTCGAGCGCCGCAAAGGCCTGAGCTGCTGAAGGATGGTCGGTCTTATCTGGATGGAGGCGGCGGGCGAGCGCAAGGTACCTTTTGCGTACCGTTTGGACAGGCGCATTCGGCGGCACGCCGAGAAAGCGATGTGCGCATCCTTGGTGGCGCAGCATGTGCAGCACTAGTGTATCAATGGGTAGAGCGAGCACTTGTTCGTCTCCAATCTTCGCCGCCTCGGGCAGCAGTGAGGGCAAGTACATCATGCAGGATCGAGAGTGCAGCCTAGACCTCCTTGCCGCATCCTGTTCGAGCCTCGAGCCTCCGCTGCTGCGGCGTGATATGCAGCCTCTGCCGCGTGATGAATTCCTTTCCGTTCTTGCTGATCGCATTCGATATGGTCAGCATCGCTACTCACGCTACGGTGGTTCTCGTGCTGCGTTGGGCTCGGCATCTTGGGTCCTAAGCCGCGATGAAAGGTGCGCTCAGTCCGTGCACGTTCCATTGTCTTTTCGTGCGCGAGGCGTTGCTGGAACAGGTCTCGCAACAAGCTCTCACGACTTGCAGTGGCAGCCAATGCTGCCGATGCACGACTGCTTGCCGCATTGATCGCATCATGTCGTGCTTGCAAGGCCGCCTTTGCTCGAACTTCGAGCAGCTGTGCCGCGCGAGCAGCTCTGGCGCGTCGTAGTTTGTCTTTCTCTCGATCCATCTCTCCGATCATGTGTGTCGGATGCAGCGACTCAAACGTTTCTGTGGTGAAAGCGAAAATATGTGAACTCGATGCATGCAATCGTATTCAAGTCGATCCTATAGTCTTTGTAACTGATTCCTCCTGATGCATGCTCCGGAGTTTCCAATGATTGGCGAAGTATGACTAAGACTTTTTTTGGATTTTGAAGCAATCGAATTCGTGGCGCGTCCTTGACGCGCGTTCTTCCATATTTTCGCAAGAGACATGAGGCGCCTATCTCCAGGCGGACATTCGAGGGCCCTCGAGCGTCAGCGTCGAATATGGCAAGAAGAGGCCCTGTCTATGGCACGCGCTTCCGCCGACAAGGTTACCGACAAGGTGCCGGGAGAAAAGCCGACAACGGAATCGCTGTCGGTGCACGAAACGCTCTACCTTGCACGTGACCGCCTCACAATCCTCTTCGACTTATGGGATGAGGATCGCGATGGAGAACTATCACTCGCCGAGTTCCGCAACGCCATGAGGATGAGCGGACTCAGAATTTCCGAAGCTGACACAGACGCATTCTTTAATCTCGCCGACTTCGACCATTCACGCAGGCTGTCTTTGGAAGAGCTCCTCGACGCGATCAAGACCCCTCCTCTGACCCAAGCCAAGCAACGCAACGAACCGCCACCGCCGATTGCCGCGAATGGTAGCTTCGTCGTCGCGCTTGTACAGACGCTCTACATAATTCTCAACTCGAAGGTGGCGCAACTACTGCTATACGCAAGCTTCGTGGCCACCACGCAGATGCTCATACACACGCTGCGTGCACAGGAAGAATATTACCTCGACAAGTCCTTGAGTGACACGTTGATGTGAGTGTGACGCGCCCGCGCCCGCAAGTGCATGCAGCGCTTTACGCGACGCACGCGCACGCTATACGCGCACGCTACATGCAGCGCTTTACGCGACGCACGCGCACGCTATACGCGCACGCTACATGCCCCCCTCTCTCTTGCACCCGTCCCGCGCTCTTGCTGAGCCGGCGCCGCGTGTGTGAGCAGCCTCAACGTTTTCGACGGCGATCTCAATCGCTACGTCAACATCCGCCGCCCCGCGGACATCTGGCAATGGGGCAATGCGGTGCTGTGGCCTGGCCTGCTCGGCAACCTCGGCCCTGAGTGCTCACAGCAGCAGGATGAGGGCGGCCGCTTCCAGTCGGCGGACATGGCGGCGACGACCGACTTGAACCGACCCGGGAGCCCCTTTTGCAACAACGACTTTCTGCCTGATGGTGAGGGTCCCCTAGGTACCGGTGGCGGAGGGACTCCTCCGACGGTGGCGGAGGTCGTCGACCGCATGAATCAATTCGACTGGACGGACGGCTTGCGCATTCTGCAGATACGCGCCGCGCCAACGAGCGAAAAAAGCTGCATTTTCCGCCGATGCTTTCCGGAGATGGGACGGGTCGGGTACAGGGATGACACGGCGCCGTTTGGATATAATTGGACTCACGAAGGCAATGCACCCCTGAGCTATCCATTCCTCTGGCGCTCGGCGGTGGAGATGGGTTCGGCCCCTATCATCAGCTCGGCAGCACCCTCAAGCCATCGCGATTTCAATGGCGACGGCTTCGCCTCATTCGTCATCCCCTTCTTCTCGGAGGAGTACTTGCCAGACGAGCGGGGCGAGCTTTGCGTACGTGGAAGCGCGATCTCCGGCCCTTGTGTTCGAGATTTCAAGGAGCACCGCGTCATGCGCGGCGACGCTCTCGA
>JWZX01001633.1:0-10076 GCA_001275005.1 Chrysochromulina tobinii | reverse complement strand
TTTATCTTAGGATCACAAATCACTCTATAACATACACACTACTGAGAAAAGGCGAGAGAATGTGTTTTGGAGCTCGAATTGTGGAGCTCACTGTGGCCAAATGGTTCACAGGTCGATAATCGAGCCGAGGCCGGATTTGGATGCACATCTCCAAAGATCGCGAGACAATACATAGCTGGAGGGCCATAGATCGAGTCTAGGGACTATATGGACTCATACAGCACCGAGAATCACGCCAGTACAGGTCGCTCTGCAAGGCCCTGAGAACCGAAATGCGACCAAAACGCGACCTCACAGGCCGTACTCGGGGTCACAATGTGACATCTGAGTGGCAACAGTGACTTGTGATGGTGTGATTCACGGTGCTGTATGAGTCCATATGGTCCCTAGACTCGATCTGTGGCCCTCCAGCTATATGCTGTCTCGCGATCTTTGGAGATGTGCATCGAAATGGGCTTTAGAGAATAAGAAGGTCGATATTCGAGCCGAGGCCGGATTTCGATGCACATCTCCAAAGATCGCGAGACAATACATAGCTGGAGGGCCATAGATCGAGTCTAATGACTGTATGGACTCATACAACACAGAGATTCACGCCATCACAAGTCACTCTGCATGGCCAAGTACCGAAATGCGACCAAAACGCGACCTAACAGGCCGTACTCGGGGTCACAATGTGACATATGAGTGGCGACAGTGACTTGGTATGGCGTGATTCACGGTGCTGTATGAGTCCATATGGTCCCTAGACTCAATCTGTGGCCCTCCAGCTATATGCTGTCTCACGATCCTTGGAGATGTGCATCGAAATCCAGCTTCGGCTCGAATGTCGACCCGTGAACCATTTGGCCACACAGCTCCACAATTCGAGCTCCAAAACACATTCTCTCGCCTTTTCTCAGTAGTGTGTATGTTATAGAGTGATTTGCGATCCTAAGATAAAGAGTGGTCGACGTATGACGCACACTGCAGTACGGAGTACCTACATTATGCACACAAGAACCCTGTACGACACACGCGAGTATGCACAGTGCTCCCCTACGCAAGGAGAGTGATGCTCTCCGATCATCAGCCCGGTCGGGATATCTCATGAGGCGACTCCGGCATGCCGTGAGCCGCCCATGCGACGATATCTGCGCTGTCCTGGAGCCATCTGTTGTCCTGCGCCTCATGCGCTACGGGCGGTGCTGCAGCCACACATCCGGTTCTGCGACGAGCTGATCGCCTCGGCGTTGAGCCCACTGCCCCGAGGATGAGGCGCCTCAGCTCACCAGCTGGCTGCGGCGGATGCTCCGTGCGCGGCAAGCCTGGCAGATGCCTTCAGGATAGCGTCTCCACTAACCGTGGCACTCGCGTGCGCCACCAGCCTCGTCCTCGTCCGACGGCGAGAAGCCGCTTCTCATCATCCAGTGGCAGCGTGTCTACTGGATCGAAATCACGCGCCAGGCGGCCCGACGCGCCAGCGTGGGAGGCGACAGCGGCCCACCTTCGCGCCGACGCTCACCGAGGGTTCTCGGGAGCTTTTTTGCCTGCGTTCCGCTTAGACCCTCTGCGAGAGTCGAAACGGCGTCCCGTCGGTTCAAATTCACGAGACAACGGCGACAACGGGCAACGACGAGAAAAGGTGAGCGAAATTCTCCGACGAGACGGCGCGCGCGGGGACACAACGCACTGGCGCGTATGATAACCAACTCACAGAATTGTGCAGCGGTGGTTGCGTGCGGCGGGGTGGTGCGCGCTGCGCGCTGCGCTGGTGCGCGCGCGCGAGATTTGCGAGGCGAGGGAAGGTCGGAGTTGTGTTTTCAAGGGCCGACGCCGACGGCGGCCGGCCGGGACACAACGCGCGCGCGCAGCTCTACCTTCTCTCCCACTTTTTGTCTCACCGCGCACCCGTCCTCGCACCCACTCCCGAATCAATAAAGGAGTGTGGCTGTCCTACGGCTGGCTGATCATTGGGCGCGCTGGAAGGCCGCGCGCGAGCGGGGCCCTCTTACGTTGGTAGAACACAGGCGGAGGACAGGCACACTCCTTTATTGATTTGAACGACCCAGACTACACATGGCCGAGCTCTGATGAGCTTTCGCTCTTCCAGCTCATCCAGCTCATCGAGGACGCCCTCTATCTCGACGCCCCCATCGCGATCAAGCACCTCCAGCGCGCGATCGCCTCCCGACTCAACGGCAAGCGCGCTCCTGAACTCTGCACGCTCATCGGCGCGGGTAGTGCCTTTGGCAGCGCGGAAGAGCACGCGCCGCAAAACGCCGAGCCGGCATTTGTACCGGAAGACGTTGAGGCGCTGCAGCAGCCGGCCAGCTCCACAGCACCACCCGAGCCACTGCAGCAGCCCTCGTTCTCGGCGGACGCCATGGAGGCTGCTCTGGGCCTGGTGGACATGGCCACGTTGGCGGAGCTCAAGGGCGTGACTCGATCTTGGCGGGCGCTGGCGCAACGTGTCCTCTGCTCGCGCCTGTGCCACCGCGACGGGCAGCCAGTTCCCACACGTCTGGATGAGATCACCGACCTTGACGTGGAGCAGCTCATCGAGGCCGGCCGGCCCGGGGACGCGGCCGTAGCGGGGCGGATGCTGCCTGGGCTTGCGCGCCTCTATGGCTACGGCTATGTGGTGGACGTGGCCGCCGTTCGGGCCGCGAATCTGGAATGCGGGATGGGCGACCGGGACCGCCCTTCATTGCTACATGGTGCTGCTAAGGATGCTCTCAACAGCTGCATCTCAGGGGAGGGAGAGCCACCGCTGAGGCTGACGATCGCAGCCGTTGCCTGTGCGGGCTCAGGAGTCATTTGCGGCATTCCGGTGCAGCAACTGCGCGAGGACAGCGTCACGGAGCTCAACTTGTCCAATAGGGGGCTCCAAGTGCCTGCGGCCATGCTTGTCGCCTATCTCATTCCTGCTACGTCGGTGCTCAAGAACTGCAACTTGCTCAAGAACAGGTTCGACGTTGAGTTGGCCAAGAAGCTCGCCAAGATGGGCATGGAGAAGGGCATCATGCTCTCGGGCATGACATGCGACCAGACGGCGGCCACCTTCTCGGGCCAGAGCCTAGAACCCGCCGACGCCATCCTGATCGCGTCTGACCTGAAGTTCATGGTGGTGGTGACCACCCTCTACCTCCAAGTCAACGGCATCGGTGATGAGGGTGCCATCGCAATCGCGGAGGCGCTGAAGGTCAACGCGGTCTTGACCACCCTGTCCCTCTTCAACGGGCTCTCAAAAAACGAGATCGGACCCAAGGGTGCCAAGGCGATCGCGGAGGCGCTGAAGGTCAACGCGGTCTTGACCTCGGTGGACCTCGGGTTCAACTCCATCGGTGACGATGGTGCCAAGGCGATCGCGGAGGCGCTGAAGGTCAACGCGGTCCTGACCGAGTTGCGCCTGTACAGCAACAAAATCGGCGACGACAGCGCCAAGGCGATCGCGGAGGCGCTGAAGGTCAACGCGGTCCTAACCAAGCTGTTGCTTGGTCACAACAACATCGGAGATGCAGGGGAAAAAGCGGTGCGAGACGTGGTGAAGGGCAGGAGTGGATTTCAGTTGTATCTGTAAATTGTGTGAAAGCACTGTGAACATGTGTGGGCCTGCCGCTCTTTCTTTTATCAGGTTTTCTCTCAGCTCTCTGTCTGCATGTGTCTCATGGCAGGCCTGTATTGTATTGTACTGTATTCTCTTCACGGCTCTGTTGCTTACGTGTTGTGTGTATTAACATGAATGAACATGTGTGTGTTAACATGTGTGGGGGCTGAGATAGTCCCGGAATGCGGAAACCACACACCACGGCGCGGGAGCGATGCCCGCAGCGGCTCCCGCAGCGAAGAAGCTAAGATCGATGCCTGCCTTGAATTTCGCCGAGAGGCAAGTCCTGGTAGCCGGGCAACCACCGTGCAAATGCGCGGGCGCGTTCCCACCTGCCACCACTGAGTACCGCTGCCCGAGCTGCGCGCAACTCCTCTTCACAGCTCGGGCAGTCCTCGACGAGGTCGATCTGCTGCCATCCGAGTATCAGATTGCGGGCGTATGCGGCTCTGGTCGGGCGCTCCGCGTGTGCGCACAATGCGTGTGCCATGGCGTCGATGAGGTGTATTTTCGGCCTCACAAGATGGCGCCAGGCCTTGCGTGTGCGTGTGGCCAAACGGCGATCTATCGCATCCTGTGCCCACAGCTCGGCGTCGGCGGCGCCGGCATGGTCGTGTACGAGAGCAGCCTCTGTGCGACGCCTGCTTCGAGGCCCATCCTAAGTATCACGGCCCTGACTGAGCTCATCAAGGCGGCGTCCAAAGATAAGCAACTTCTCCTCATCAAGGGCGGTGAAGCTTGGTGCCCTTTCTCGCGCCTCCTCGACGACTGTGTGGCGCGCTTTGCGAGCACGGTGCAGCAGCACGAGGACGAGCTCGCTGACGTCGACGCGCTTCTCAAGCGCGTGCGCTTCGCTACTCTGGAGTTGGGCTGCACCGACGAGGGCGCCCACGAGGACGGGCTTACTGACTGGGTCTGTTCACAGCTCGCCGTGCCACGTGGCCTACCGGTGCCGTGGCTGTGCGCGGTTTGGGACGGGCGGCGCATCCCGCTGGACAACTCCGTCGGCTCCAAGTGGCAGTGCCAGGATGGCTTGCTGCTCGGCGCGAGCATCTGCAAGGCGTCCGGCGCGCTCCCTCTCTTGTGCGAGAGCATCCTTAGCGGGAAGGGCGTCCTTTGACGACGCTAGGTGAAATTGAGTTGTAGGAGAGGCAGTTTAGAGTGACTTTACGCTTACACGGCTATGCCCGTACAGACTTTGCACACTCAGAGCCCGTCGCCACGTACTCGCTCAACTCCGTGTGGAGAGACTCTCGCCTCGCCTTGACCCACTCGGGCGTGACACGCTTGACCGCGTCCGAGACGGCCTCGGAGCTCCCAGAGCTCGCGTGCACGCCCACGAGCTCCTCGGCGATGCAGAGTGCATGCACGCCGCAATCGAAGCCGTTCGTCTGCTGCGGTATGGTCATGCTCACGAGCTTGAGAGTCGGACCCCTATCCGCGGGCTGCAGCAGCGGGATGAGCTTGAGTGCCACGTCCTTGGCGAATGCGCCATTCGCGTTGCCGCAGCTGTCGTAGTGCTCAAATCGGCTCGGCCCGCTACTGTCGGGCCCTGTGCGACGGCGGCGGTACACGAGCAGAGACCAGTGGCTTCCACCGCCGGCCACGTCGGCGTCAGTGTTGTTGTTGACGGGAAGTAAGACCAGCGAAGCAGCTGCGAGCTCGTCCGCGAGCGTGCCGCCGCCCTTGTGCCGTGGCACCGACAGCATCGCACCGAGCGACGCTGAATCGGGCACCATGGACGCCGTGAAGCTGAGCGAGGGCTCCAGGATCAGGAGGTCGGCGGGCGAGCCGATCGCGCGGTGCAAACGCTCGAGCTGGAAGGCTATGACCTGGTCGTTGAGCCAAGTACGTGCCACGAGCGTGTCGACATCGTCGACAGTCAGGACGATGTCGCCGAGACAGGCTGACATTTCCGGTGGTGAGGGGAGAAGGGCCTCAGGCACCCTCGATACTACACGACGACGGAACGAAAGTTTGTGTCCAAAAGCGGCCGTCCAAACAAATCACGAAATGATGCCCTTTCACGTGACCATCGATTCGAAACGCACACGACGACGCTCAAATTTGGAAGGGCTTTTTGAGCAAGTCGGGCTACTCGGGCTCGGCACACAGGCCGGATCCGGCACTCGGGCCGTCTGCTTGGAGCGTCGCCGCGTGGCTGGCTCGATCCGTAACCATGTTCACGGCGATCTCACGCAGTGTCGAGGCCTGGTCCGCCGATGCGGACGCGCGCGCCAAGGCCGCCAGCGTGTACGAGATGCCGCTCAAATACGGCATAAAGGATCGGCAGCCGAACTGGAAGGACACGAACATGGCGTTGTTCGGGACGGAGCTCGAGAAGAAGATCAAGCACGAGGCATCGATGCACGAGCCGCAGTGGCGCGAGGCGGGCAAGGTGCCCGGGCTGCAGCTCTGGCGCATTGAGCAGTTCCGGGTCGTGCCGTGGCCGGCCGAGCTGTACGGCCAGTTCCACGAGGCGGACGCGTACATCCTGCTGCACACGTACATGATCGAGGCGGGCAAGCTCTCATACTCGGTCCATTTTTGGATCGGCCACCAGTCGACGGCCGACAAGTACGGCACCGCCGCGTACAAGACTGTTGAGCTCGACGACTACCTGCATGGGGCGGCGGTGCAGCACCGCGAGGTGCAGGACTGCGAGTCGCTTCTGTTCCTGTCGTACTTCCCGGAGGGGCTCACGTACCTCGCGGGCGGCACCGAGAGCGGGTTCCGCCACGTGGAACACTTCGCGCGCCCGCCGGCGCTGCTGCGGATCAAGGGGCTGGTGAACGATGTTCTGTTGACAGAGGTGGACGTGCATCGACACTCGATGAACAGCGGCGACGTGTTCGTGCTCGACTGCGACGAGGGGATCTTCCAGTGGAATGGTCGCGACTCGAATGGCTACGAGCGCGCGCGTGCCGCGGAGGTCTGTGCCACCATGCATGCCGAGCGAGGCAAGTCGAAGGTACGTTGATTGCCACCTGAGTGCACCTGTGTGCATCTGATCGAGTCTGATCGCGTCTGATGGCGGCTGATGGCATCTGATGCCCTCTGCATGCATGGCTGCTTTCAGGTGACTGTCTACGAAGAGGGGGACGAGCGAACTTACGACATGGCGGGCGCCTTTTGCAAGTACCTCCCCACAGGGAGCTGGTCGCACCGGTGCGTGCATGCGAGTGCGCCTAGTTGCGCCAGAGTGCCTGAATGCAAGTCTCTGCCCCTGGTTGCATGCAGGCGTGTGGATAATTTGGGTTACGACAAGTCGGTGGCGCGCGCCGAAGCGGGCGGCAATGACTGGAACGTGAAGGCCTTCCCCAAGGCGATCTTCCGGCTACGTGTCGACGAGGACAAGGGCGTCGAGCTCGAGCTCGTTGCGCAAGGATACATTCCACGCACGCACCTTGACAGCCAAGGAGTCTTCGTCATTGACAGCGGCTTCGCCATCTTCCTCTGGGTGAGTGACCTCTGATGACCTCTGATGACCTGTGATGACCTCTGGGTGAGTGACCACTGATTGCCATCGATTGCCACTGATTGCCACTGATGACCTTTGGGTGAGTGACCTTGATGACTCTTGACAGTCTCTGAGTGCATCCCTCATCAGGTTGGCCAGGACGCGCCGGTGCACGAGCGCGTCGCCGTCTTCGTCGCTGGCCACATCTACGTGCACGAGCACGGCCGGCCAGCGTGCCTACCCGTCACCCACTACCGTGACGGGTACGAGACGCACCAATTCTGGCGCATCTTCCCGGACAGCATGCAAGTGCTCACCATGGCGCCATTTCCCCACAGGTACGAGACGCACCAATTCTGGCGCATCTTCCCGGACCCGCCCCAGCTCGAGCTCGCGCCGGTGACCAACAATTACGACAAGTACGCGAACGCGTACATCGACGTGTCGACCCAGAGCTGTGTGACCCCTTCGAATGCCTGGGAGAGGAAGATCCCCAAGTCGCTCTACTCGGTACGCCCTTGATTGCCACTGATTGGCACGGATTGCGACGGAGTCCCACTGATGATTGCGCCCTTCATCAGGCGCATGCCTGGGCCCTCTCCGAGTACCTGATTGCCTCTGATTGCCTCTGAAGACCCCCTCGATTGCGTCCCTCATCAGGCGCATGCATGGGCCCTCTCCGAGTACCTCGCCGCGGGGCTAGGCGACGCTCGGATCGCCGATCTGAGCTATGGTCAGCTCAAGGATTTTCTGACCGTCTCGGGCAAGTGCTCACCATGGCGCCCCTGATTTTCTGACCGTCTCGGGCAAGTGCTCACCACGGCGCCCCTGATTTTCTGACCGTCTCGGGCAAGTGCTCACCACGGCGCCCCCTTTCCCCACAGGCAAGTGCTTGCGCGCGGAGCTTGATTGGGCGCGGACCAAGTTCGCTCTGGTCGTGCTCACGGAGATGAAGAGCATCGACCTGACGCCGCTCCTGAACACGTACGGACCGCCCTCTGATGCCCCCTGATGAGCTCGCTGATGAGCTTGCTGATGGGCTCTGATTGCCTCCCTCATCAGGTGCGGCCCGCCTAAGCCGCTCGCTCAACTCGACAGCCGCTTCGACGTCGAGCAGGGCGCCGACCCCGAGGATGCCGCCGCCGCGAGGGAGGCCGCGTCGGACTACCGCAGGGCGATGGGCGATACCGCGAAGCGCGTCCATCGCGCCGCAACGGCCGCCCGCGAGCGCGCGATCCAGGCGAGCCATGCCGAGAAGAGGCCGACCTGCATGCTCGTCTGATGAGCTCGCTAATGAGCTCTGATTGCCTCCCTCATCAGGCGAGCAATGCCGAGAAGAGGCCGACTTGCATGCTCGTCTGATGAGCTCTGATTGCCTCCCTCATCAGGCGAGCCATGCCGAGAAGAGGCCGACTTGCATGCTCGTCTGATGAGCTCTGATTGCCTCCCTCATCAGGCGAGCCATGCCGAGAAGAGGCCGACCTGCATGCTTGCTCGTCTGATGAGCTCGCTAATGAGCTCTGATTGCCTCCCTCATCAGGCGAGCCATGCCGAGAAGAGGCCGACCTGCATGCTTGCTCGTCTGATGAGCTCGCTAATGAGCTCTGATTGCCTCCCTCATCAGGCGAGCAATGCCGAGAAGGCCGACTTGCATGCAGAGCTTGCGGCGCTCGCGTCGACCGGCATGCTGGACGGCATCAAGAAGCTGGATCGGGAGATTTGGGAGCTTGAGGTGCCCTTGATGACCGCTGATGACCCCTGATCTGGATCGGGAGATTTGGGAGCTTGAGGTGCCCTTGATGACCGCTGATGACCCCGGATGGCCCTCAGATGGCCACGGATGGCCACGGATGGCCACGGATGGCCACGGATGGCCACGGATGGCCACGGATGGCCACTGATGGCCACGGATGGCCTCTAATTGCATCCGATGGCCACGAATTGCGCCCCTCATCAGGCGGAGCGCGAGGAGGCCGCGCTGCGCGAGGCGATGGAGGCCGCCATCAGGAAGGCCGAGCGCGATGCGCGCGCGCGCGCGGCGGCCGCGGCGGCTGCCCATCATCGCGCTGATGAGGCCGCGCGCCGATCCGAGCGCATGGCGCGTGAGGCTCGTGAACGAGCAGAGCTCGCCCGAAGGAGAGCGGTCGAGGCGCAGCAGAAGGTGGAGGCGGAGATTCGACTCCACTGATGACTCCTGATGACTCCTGATGACTCTTGATGACTCCTGATGACTCCTGATGACTCCTGATTACTCCTGATTACTCTTGATGACTCATGATGACTCAGGTTGAGGCGGAGATTCGACTCCAGGCCGAGCGGCGGCTAGCTGAGCAGGCGCAGGAGGATGACATTTTAATCGAGGAGGCCAAGGCGCGAGTTCAGCTCGAGATGACGAAGCGGGAGCGTTCGGATCTCGATGATCTCGGGGCTCCGTCGCTCAAGCCCGCGCCGCCGGTCTTCGCCGAGTCGAGGCTCGTGAATGAGCGAGGTGTGAATGAGCGAGGTGTGAATGAGCCGGGCTCGCCTGGCTTCCGCGCCAAGGCCAAGGGCGGCGCCCAGGGCGGCGCTTCGCCCCGGCGCGTGCGATGAGGGCTTTGGATCGCCTGATGACCTCTGATGACCTCTGATGACCTCTGATGAGGGCTTTGGATCGCCTGAGATCGAGCGGAGGTGAGCGAGCTGCGAGGGAGATCGACGAGAGCGGGCGAGCGAGGAGACCGTTCGCCCACAACGGAGCCCTAATTAATTCTTCATATCTATTGCGGCTCGTGGCATCAAGTTTCGTGGAGAGTCTGCGCGAGGATCAAGTGCCAGCGGCTGTGTCGTCGAGCGGAGGCGTAAAACTTGTTCGGCACTCGACGCGAGTACGGCTCCTTTTGTGTTATTGTGTGACAGGTCTTGAAGGTCTGTTCTCACATGTGGTCGGTGCGTCCGTGAAGCGTGAGGGCGCCGCTGATACTCTCGGCTTCTCTACCGGGGGCACCTGTGAGAGAAGTTAATAGCAAAGGGGTAGTGGGTCAATCGACC
>JWZX01001632.1:0-13529 GCA_001275005.1 Chrysochromulina tobinii | reverse complement strand
CCAAACTCTTCATCTGCGTCCTCGTTCCAGACTGCGTCGTTCTCGTCAGGCGGTCCCTCACGCTGAGCTGCGGTAGCCTCTGAGCCTGCGCCTGCAGAAGAGAAGCCTTGTCTTCGACTTAGCGCGTCGCACGCGTGACCACAGCGCCAGGCGACGCCGTGGATAGAAGCTCGCCGTCACTCGCCGACCGTCAAAGAAGCGTCCATCCATCAAGCGCGCGCACACGGCCGCGGCCTCGGCGTCCTCGAACTCGACAAAGATGCGTCCGACCTGCTCCGCGGGCGTGGGCGCGCCATCGGGATCGAGACTGGCCTCCACAGCCGAACTCGCCGCCGCTGCGCTCGTCGCCGCCGAGGCGCCCCTCGAGCCGCCCTCCCAGGGGGTGGGCGACCCGAGAGGCCGGGTGACGCACAAACGGCTGCTGGGCAGCTCACAGGATGAGCACCCAGCAGCCGTACACTGCATTTGGCACACGCGCAGGCTTTGCAATGGGGTGGCAGGACAAGGTGTTGGGCTGGGACTGGGCTTGGCATTCCTGACTTCGTGGGCAAAGCTGCACATTGCGAGCCTCTGCCCGTTGCTCTCGAGTTCCTGGAAAATCTCCGTCGTCCTCCTTTTCAGCGTCAGCGGCCTCGAAAGCAGGCATTGGCATGTCATCGGCTGCAGCAGCACCAGGCGTGTCCTCCAAGACCGGGTCAGCCTCGGCGCCGTCATCGACAGACATGGGCGCGACTGCCGCCGCAGCGGCGAGCTCGTTCATGCAGCCCAAACCGGTGTTTGGACGGCGTGAAGGGAAGCGCCGGCAGCAGTAGGACAGAAAACCATACTGGTGCGATTTCGATCAAAAAAAGGGTTTCAAAGTTTGGTCTGACACCCCTAGTTTCACCCCGGCATGCAACACGTCTCAAACGGTTCGACCGTGGGAGGATTTCAGGATCTCCTTCCAAAAAAAGAAGCGAGATCCGGAGCGCGAGCCCCGCTTCCGAATTATCCCTGTACGAGGGAGGATTTCAGAATGCCCTTCCAAAAAAGGAAGGAGGGTTCACTACGGCGTCCCTAGGGTGCGTGCGTGTACTAGGTATGGTCCGGTTACAAAAAAAAGCAAACTTTCCGTACTACTACTAGCATGATCGGCCTATGGGACATGACGCCGGCGAAAAGTCGAAGACGAGGGCGATCGGGTGCCTCTCTCGCAAATAGCGTGAGGGCGTCTCGGACTTCCGGCCCGTCGGCTGTGATCCTGAGCCTCTCTGCCCTGTCACTGCTGCCATCCCTCGAGAACATAGGCACTTTCTCGCGCCTCTCGATGCCCGGGGGCTTCCAACAGAGCGGCAGGCGACTGCTGTTCGTCAACATGATCGAGCTCTCACCCTCTGAGCTGCCGCCGCCATCGAGCACGGCCTCGACGGGACGCTTGAAGTCTTGCGAGCTGGGTTCACGCCATTAAGCCGCGCGTACATTCGCGTACATTCGTGCCGTGCATTCGCGCGTACATTCGCGATTTCTTCTCTCTCGTAGGAAGATTGGCACGCAGCGAGTGCACCTCTGCGAGCGAGAGCTCAAATGACTGGACCGGGACCTCAACATGAAGCCTCACGCCCACCTCGCAACTCGAAAGTTGTAGCACAGGAGCTTTGTCGCTACCTTCCGTTCCCAGACGTCTATACCTTCCAGTTCCACGAGGGGCGTCTGGCGGAGGCACGCCCTCCGAGAGCATGGGCGACGAGTCAAGCTGAAACGATCAGGGAGGGTCTCGGAAACACGGACATGTCAGGAATCTGGAGTCTTTCTAGGGTCGCAGTCTCCCACTTTGCCTGCTTGCAAGCACGAGACCGTCTCTGCAAGCCATGGCATTCCGTGATCGCTGGCGATGCGAGCAAACGTCGAGAGCCCGCGTTCAACCCCCTCTCGTGACCGACGCAACTCAAATGGCCCAGCGCACTTCTGACAAAAAGGCGAGAGATTGGAGCGCTTCACGGCTTTGCACTTGGCGCATTGCACATCCTGCAGCTGGAAGGCGAGGGCACGCCGTTGCGCAAGCTTCACCAAATCACTCTCGATCGCTTCAGGCTCGTAAGGGTTCTCACATTCTCCGCATGCCCAGTGCTCGTCGCGACAGAGATCGAGGTCCCGGCAGTGCCCGCAAAACTCGCACACGACCTCGGGCACAACGAACGAGATCGAGGGGTTGGCCCACACCCCCTCGTGGGCGAATTCGTCTACCTTCAGCATCCTCAGTGCGTTCTTGCGCGTGTTGTGCAGCTGCTCCTCGATGCAAGGCTCGAGCGAGCACAGGTGGCAAACTTGCTTGACGAATTCGAGCGCCGGGTCAGACAGGTTCAGGAACGAGCCTGGAATGTGAGGAAAAGAGCGCGCGATCACTTCATCAGAGGCGGTACCATCAAGAAGAGCCCGGCGCTCGGCAGAGCCCGTGGAGGGCAAGGTACGTCGAATCCGGTCCACTTCTTCGAGCACCTTCATCGAGAAGAAGTCATTAAAGAATGAGATGGCTTTGCGTTCTGTCTCCTCCTGCGTCGGGGTAGAGCGACCGCCCTGGGCCTCGGCATCCATGGCCGCCAGCATCCACGGTTCTGCGACATACAACTTTATCAGCTGCAAAAAACGCTCCTGGACCATGGGTGGAAGATGAAAAGCGATGTTCCACAGCGACACACTTTTGACGCTTCGCGCATCACCTATGGATCTCCAGGTGGACGCCGAAAGTTCGTTTTTCGAGGTCGAGCGAGCGGGCGCCATCTCTTGGTCCGCCTCGCCAACGATGTGAGATGCCGTATTATCTGCCGCGATATCAGCAGCGATCTCGCCGTTATCGATGCCGGCGTCGTGTGCGCCAGGGGCGTTGGGCGGCGGCATGAATGATTGCGTCTCTTGCGCGAGGCCACCAAAGTTGAGCGTGTCGAGGTAAAGGAGTGACGACCAGAAGCGCAGCGGTGTCAACCGTAGGAACGAGAAAATGGGCTTCGTGGAAAGCGAGCTCAGCAGAAAGCCAACGTAGGCCTGGCCATCAGCCAGGCTCATCTTGTCGGTGGCAATGGTGAGGCGAGTGAAGCTCGCGTGTACGATAACCGCACCTAGTGAGCGCACCTCGGCAAGTAGCTGCATCCAGACTTTTTTCATCAGAAGCTGCACCATTCGGTGGACCGCCGGGTCGTACAGCAGCGAGGCCGACGAGCACAGCCAGCGGTTGATGTTCATCAGCAAAAGGTCGGCTCTCGTATCTCCCTCATGCAGCACGCTTCGCATCCACTCTGACAACATGAGGCGGAGCACGCGAAGCGCGGATGCTGCGGCGATGCTACTGTCGTCGCCGCCGTGGCCGCCGCTGCCCAGCGCTGCTGCCGAAGCTGCGGAGTCGCTTGTCGCGGCGGAACGCACCATATCCTTGCCCAGGTCGATGCCTTCGAGAGTGTGCACATGGCGCATTTCAAGGATCGTGTCGACGGCAAGATTGTCAAGCTGAAGCTCGATGCAAAGGCGTCGGTACATGCCCGGGTTCATAATCTCGGGGGGAGGAATCTCCTCGGCTCCACCGCCGTCTGTCGACAGCGCCGGTTGGCCTCCGAGATCGGGCAATGGCGATGGCGAGAGCCAAGAGAGGTGGCCGCTGTGCAACAGGCGGCGATGCATGAGCACGTCGATCGCGAAGGCCGAAGCGTCGGCGGGCAGGCAACCGACAGGTATTCCAGCATACCGAGCCATGTCGACGCGACGCGCCCACCACGGTGCCATTTCCATGTATCTGTCGAGAGCAAGCTCGAGCGCGCGCGGCTGCCACGCCCCTCCAAGAGCGAGAGAGCCATCGTCTATTCTCGCCGCGTCGGCACGGTTGTGGGGCACGCTGATGGTCGGCAGCTGCTTCAGCTGTGGGATGAGCTCTTGGAGCGATGACACGTCGTGACGCGACTGCGCAAGCGCAACGATGGGCCTGCGTGACGCTGAGCGCATCGCTTGCAGTACAATGCCAACGCGCGCAAACGCTTCTGCCCAAGAGCTCGCGGCCTCGAGCGTCAGTGTCAAGTCAACCGCAGCTGGGTGGTTAAGCACGGTCGTGCGGGCATCAGCGGAGGTTGTTGAACCGCGCGGCCGTATCAGGATCAAAACGCCATTTCGGGCATGAGCAGCGCAGACGCTGACAACACCGCGCGAGGCCGAGCCTGCTGCGTAGAGCACAAGTAGCTTGGCAGACCCAGCTTTGTCGCTGTCTGTGTGACGGTCATGAGGCGGGCTGAGGTAGGCATCCTGGTCAGCCGATTGCCGCAACTCATGGAGTGCAAACCCTTCGTGCGGCGAGCGTCGCGGCACGCCGCGTGCGACGTGGCAACAGCAACCGATGTGCGTTATGAGCTGAAGAAGAGGCGTTGTGTGCGTGTGATACACGGCGCACACGTCCTTGTGGTGAAGCCACTTGGCCATGTCAGACGCGGAGTCAATAAATTCGGATTCGGGCATCGATACCTCGTACGTGAAGAGCGATGGCGCACCGCGGGGCAGCGTCCGCGACACCTTGACCCACCTGGGCGCATCTTGGGCGCCAAGCACATTCACGTAAAGCTGGCGTGGCACCACAACAGGAATTTGATGGAGCGTTGCGACGTCTAAGCCATCGGAGATCATCACCCATATGCTGAATTCACCAGGGTTGGGCGTCTCTTTAACAGTCAGCACTTGCCAGTGCGCGTTGTTCACGGTGAGCGCCTGATCGGCGTAGAAGCTGCCGAGACCACCGCGCGCGCGCTTCATTGCTTGTCCGCCGCCGCTGCGTGCGCCGGTAGATCTTTCTCTCTGCTCCTGATCGCGCCGCAACCGCTTTTTCTCCGTTCGCAGGGCGCGCCATACGCACTTGCGCTTGGCGAGCCAATCAGCCGAGCCGTGTAGAGTGATCAGATCTGTCACTTGGCTTACAATGCCAGCTTGCGCAGGGTGGGTCGCATCGAGGCGCTCTGTGCCCGGGCACTCTGAGTTACCTGGAGGGCCAGGCGCCAGGGAGCTTTGGGGAACTGAGGCGCTCAGACTTCGACGATGGACAACGTGCTGCCTTCCACATTCGCTACGATCTTCGAGGCCAGCCAAATCACCAAGGTCGAACTGCGTATCAGCCCGAGCGAGTGCTGCTTGGAACATGTCCTTGACGGACGCCTGCTGGTGCGTGTCGTTCTGCTTGCGCACCATCGCGTGCAACCAGTCAGGATGCTTGACCCGTGGCACCGGATTGGGCACTTGCTGCAACGCTGCTGGCACCGTGATGATCTTTTGGATAGCCGCATCGAGGCGGCTTCGGTAGTAGCTCCAGTCGATGATGCTCCGCAAGTCCATGTTGCCCGCATCCAGCGACCGATCCTTGAGCCATCGGCGCAGATAGTGGGCCTTCACCGCAATTTCGGCATCGAATATGGCAACAGGTATGGCGCGTTCGGTAACTGGCGCTGTCGCTGGTTGGTACGAAATGATGTATTTGCAAGCAAGGTTTGCATCCCTTACCATCTGGTCACCCAAGAACTCAGCGAGACGCCGGGCAACAGTAATGGCTGTCGATTTTTGCTCCCCGTAGTCTTCGAGGGCCTTGGACATGGACTTTTGCTCGGAGACGAGCTCGAGCAGCTCCTCGTCCTCCATGTCGGCGCCACGCGAGTCGAGAACATCCACCCAGCGATCCGCCACCTCAGCAACCTTGGCGTAGCAGGAGGCAAGATCTTCCCCTTTGAGGAAAGGGGAGTCCGAGCCCTCACCGAAGACCTCGGTCTGGAAGACCTTGATCAGTTTGAGCTCGCCGCGACGCTTGAGCTCGAATCCCTTGAGCTCTGCTAGCTTGCCATCCAGCTCAAAGACCGCGTACCGCTTCTTCAACAGCTTGCCCTCTTCGGTCGAGGCAGGCAAGATCATCGCTTTGTACGGGCCATCGACCTCGAAGAAGATGGACTGTTCTCGCTGCTTGGAGTACATGCCGCTTCCGACATCGAGCCGCTGGTACTGCGGATTGGCGCAGGTGCGGTCGACGTCGACGTTGAGCATCGTACAGGGATATGAGAAGGACACCTTAGACTTGCCCTCTAAGTTCGTCGTCAAGGTGAAGTCTTGCGGAAAGCACCGAGGGAAAACGCACCAAATGCCGTCGGTATCAAGCTCGAGCGTCTTGCCGATGCCCTCGACGAGCGCTCGTGCCTCCTTGATGATGGCCGCGCCTGTATAAGTCACGACGCCCGCCATCTCCATCGAGTACCATCGAGCCCCGCGGCGCATCACGTAGCCATAGAAGGAGTTGAGGATGCACTTGTGCGCAAGCTGCAGCGAGTCGTACAGCACGCACATCGCCTTCGCTTCCATGAGAGCCGACGCGTCGCCGGCGACCTCGGCCGTCTGGCGCTTCTTGGCCCACGTTTTGTTGAGTCGCTTGTACTCATACCGACGGTCCCGGAAGGCACGCACGGTGTCGATGTAGAATGGATTCTCGCGCTGGCACGTAACAGCGGTCTTCTCTTCAGACTTCGTGACGTGCGCTTTCGCAAACGCCTTCTGACAGTATTCTTTGAGGCGCTGGCGAAACCTCTTGTTTTGCGTCTCAGGATCTAGCTCGAGGAACGCTATCGGGGGTGCGCCAGGCTCGGGGTTTGGTACGTTCTCGTACTCGAGCGTAGCGCGCACCATATCCGATTCCTGAAGGGATGCCGGAAAGACCTGGCCGCGCCACATCCATTTGAGGGGGCGCTTGCAGTCAGATTCGGGCTGATTGTGCACACAAGCTGCGCACGTCTGCTCAGTCACGATCGCCGGCGGCTGCAGCCGATTGGTGAGGATGATGTTTGGGTACATGGCGCCCACGTCCAGGTGATAGATCACGGGCTCCTCCGAACGCGTTGGGTTGTCACGAAGAGTCTCGAGCTTCTCAGCAATGGCGGCGCGCACAGCGCCATAATTGGTGATCTCTTCACGCCGCAGGCCTTCGAGCCATATCTGGTAGTCGAGCGTCTCATCCAATCGGTCAAGCAGGCCTTGCAGGGCGTTTGCTTTAAGTTTGAACTTGACCGGAATGTCATCCCGGTAGATTCCAGTTTGCAGGCACTCGACATGGCCGCCCACGTACGTCTCACTTTCGAGGAGGTGGCCATCGTGAGATGCGGAAACGTCGTCGACTTGCTTGTTTGGGCAGATTACGTTCGCTCTATAGGCTTCAACCATCAGCAGCGACTCACACAGCGTACCTGAGCCCCTGCGCAGCACCTCGTCCGGCGTCATAGGGATCACCGTCGACAGCGAGAAGATGAATCCGTGCACGTACTTCATGTACAGGTAATAGGTGGCTACGGCGTCGGAGACAGAGTACGACGACATGAGCTGGGGCTGCTCGACGGCGAAGCGCGTCATGTCCTCGGGATCGATCTCGAGGGGATCATATCCGAGCTTGGCGCGGCACACGGCTTTAAGACCATGAGAGCCCGCCGGCAGGTAGGAGTCGCGCCTCACCCAGTGAATGCAATCAATATGCGTCGTTGCCGACGACAGAAAGTACTGACCGGAGTCTGACGTAGACGGCGCGAATCCAGTCTCTCTCTTGAGGTCGATGCCCAACAGCTCACAGCGCGTGTTGATGTACGGCCAGTCGAAGCTGTCGCCGTTGTACGTTACCACGACATGCGGGTGCAGCTCACGCATGTGCGCGCAGAACTTGCGCAGTGCGTTGCCCTCGTCAGTCTCGTTGAAGACCGTGAATGGGCCAGGAAACTCGGATTTGGGAGTGTACTCGAAGTCAGCGATGTCCTCGGAGACGACCTCGCGATTGATGATAAGAAATCCGATGCCGTCGATCATGTAGGAGATCATCATGATAGGATCGACCTTTGAGTCCGGGAATTTTAGTGGCTGCTTGACGCACTCGATGTCAAACGCGAGTACACGCGGCTCGCCAAAGGCCTCGCGTTCCGCACAGAAAGTGAGCGTCGGCGGCTGGTCGCGCCCGTAGTCTCTCACGTAGTACCACTTGCCTACGCGACGGCCCGTGTCGATGGCAACGCGCTGGTGATACGGCACGTCGAATTCTCTGATGCCTTCGATGCGATCGAGCCAGCCGTCGGAGCTGCGGCTGGTGCTGGCGCCGATAGCTGCAGCCGCTGCCCTAGGACCTCTGCTTGAGGCACTGGCGGCGTCGAGGGAGCCCTCGCCGCTGTAGACAGCAGATGCAGAGCTTTTGGCGCGATTTTTCTGGACTGCCGGTAGCAGCAGCCGGCGCACCTCCATGAGGTCGCGCGTATTACGAAACAGCAGCTGAAGATAGAGTTTCCGCTTTCCAGAAAGATGGTTCGGCAACTCGAGATCCTCCTTGTGCACATGCCGGATGTCTTTTATCTGCTCAGCAAAGCGGCGGCGCAAGCTGGAATCCACGTCGGAGGCGTGCCCCTCAGAGACGGCAATGTAAAAGTAAGCCTCGTGAGGCTGAGTGCATTTGAATCCCGAACCGTCGGGGGCAAGGAAGTAGTATTCGACTGCGGAGAGCTCTTTCGCATCCTCACCTTTCTCAAGCATGACCGTGCGCATGTTTGTCAACCAACCTACGCGATCTCCTTCATGTAGCTCGTCGAGCTTCTCGTACCCAAAGACTGCGTCCATTCGGTCGATCTCCGCAGCGCGTTCGGCGAGCGGCACATGGGCGGTCGCTCGCGCAGGGCGCTGAACATTCCGCCGAAACATTGCGACTTCGCGCCAGATTTCCAATAAGTCCTGTCCGAAGGCCATATCTCCCCCCCCCCTCCCCCAAAATGGCTTTTGAGGCGCTTCACGAGGTCACAGCGCCGGAGCTGGCCACGCTCGTACTGCTCTACTTGCGGGAGAATGCGTACGACGCATCCGCCACAGCTTTCATGCACGAAGCCATCGGAGCGCTGCGCCTGATCGTGCCGCCCAAGCCACCATTAAGAGCGAAGAGCCTAAAAGCCATTCTCAACGAGTATGTGGTGCTGGAAACGAGAACACGCCAGCGGGCGGCGTTTGCTCGCGCCTTCGTCGGACGTCCGGCTGTGCGTGACTGCGTCGAGAAGATGAGTGGACTCCTCGGTGACAGGGCGTTTTGTGGCACAGATGGTCACAACCTGCCTGCTCTCCCAACGTGTACCGCGCCATTCGCACCGTTGGTCCCAGCGCCGCGGGCGCAGCTCGCCAACATCGCGAGTGCCTCCGATCCCGGTTTAATGGCGGTGGTGAGTGTCGCTGCTGTCGCTATGCTGCCAGCCAGTCAACCGACGATTCGCAAGCGCAAATGTGCCCAACCTCAGCGCCTTCTGCCTGATGGCACACCCCTTGCGTCATCGTGCCGCATGCACTGGCGACCCGAGGTGCGCCCCGAGATGGCAGCCGGCGTGCCCTCATGCGCGGTCATGCCGCCTGCGGCCGATTGCAGATCGTTGGATTGTCGCGCGAGCCCAGACAGCTGTGGATGTGCAGGCGGCGGCCGCGGCAGCCTGCATGGCGCGACGGAACCGCCGCCGATGCCTTTCAACGAGACGCTGCTCGGAGAGGCGATCGCGCAGAGGATAAACACTGCTCCTGCGCTCATTCGTAGCGGCGTCAGTAGCGGCGGCAGCGGCGTTAGTGGCGACGGCAGTGGCGACGGCAGTGGCGGCGGCAGTGACGGCCGCAGTGGCGGCGGCAGTGACCGAGGCGGCAGCAGCAGCGTGGCGGAACGCGTGCTGTACGCACACGCGCTGACTGAACGAGAAAATAGTGGCGCCGTTGGAGGAGAGCGGGGTAGCAATGGCGATGGCAGTGAGGACGTCGGCCGCTTTCGCCTCCGGGTCGACGAGATGAGTGTGGACGAGATTGTTCAGTCGCTGTTGGCAGACCCGCAAGCTTCGACGATGCTGACGACCTTCTCTCGCCCTTGTGAGTCGCACGGTATGTCACCCGCCTGCTCGGGGTGCTCCATTCAGCCGCTCGGTACGCGTCCGCAGGTTGCTACACTGCCACCATCTTCGCACGCCCAGCCCGTTACACTCGCCACTACAACATTGCCTGCGGAAATCATCCGATCAACAGTGTCACAAACGATGGCTGCAAGCAGCGACCCAGATGCAGTCGCGCAAGATGGCATTAAGCGTGACTTTGCTAGTGACGCCGTTATAATTGCGTCACCGATCGCAGTACCCGTCGCCCCGACCCCATCTCTTCTGGCTGCTGATGCACCTACTGCGGCCGGCGGTCAAGTAGCCGTGACAGCTTGGGACAGTAGGACAGAAGCGGGATGCGACGGAACGCAGCTCACGATTTCGGCCGACGCGGCTTGCCGGCCGCCAAATAACGTCGCGGCGGCCGCCTTTCCAAACTTCGTCAACATAGACTCATTCCTGAGCCGGCTCTACGCACGAAAATGATGGCATTATCAAGAGGTTTGCTCTAGACGCTGGAGCGACTTGACCGTGTAGCTGTTGGACCCTTTTTCCCCTCACTGCGAAGGGACTTCTGACGACAATGTCGTGTCCGCGAGCCCGGCCGGAGTGGTGGAGAGTAAGGTCTCCCAAAGGT
Source organism: Chrysochromulina tobinii (assembly GCA_001275005.1). NCBI lineage: Eukaryota > Haptophyta > Prymnesiales > Chrysochromulinaceae > Chrysochromulina > Chrysochromulina tobinii. Next base: position 3,002 of record JWZX01001632.1, on the reverse strand, counting down.
GGGAGACCACTCTCCTGGAAAGAGACCCTGGGGGACCTGAGGGACCTCTCTGAAAGAAAAGAGCAGGAAAAGTGAAAAGTAACAGAAAAGCAAGCAGCTAGTTTCTAAGAATTTCTACAGTGAGAGATTATCAAACTCTTTTTATTTGTGGGAGGTATGCCAGTTTTCCCTAGTCGAGGGGGGTCGAGTTTTCCTAGTCAGGGGGGGGGTTCAATATTATTTAAAATATGCAACTCGCGAGGAAATGATCGTGTTTGCGGAAGCGGAGCCTTGTAGAGTCAATCGTGTGGGCAAAGACTGCCTCCAGAGGTACCAGAAAAGTAGACCTAATGGCGACGCTCCGCGCTCGTGGCAGCTTCGTGTACAACCACCACTTTCCATCCAGCTTCTAGAGAGAGATGAGACATTATGTTGAGATCTTCTGTTTTTGGATGGTTCGCTGGTCATTTTCAGAGGTTCACAGGACGATGATGGGACGTCCACCGAGGGGCGAGCACGGGTAGAGCACGGGCAGAGAGACGGACAGACCGAGAGAACTCCCTACTGAATCCCCAAAACCCTAACGGACAAAACACGCGCCTAGAGAAACGGTCAGACGTTTCAGAGCCGACTAGTGTACATGTACATATGAGGCTCGCTCACTGACGGTCCGTTGTCTCCCTGAATTTCTATTCATTTTCAGAAGACATCGAGAAATCAAGAGTTTCACAATTGTTTTGGGCGATCCAGCCCCCCGTCACACCGCCCCCTGTGACGCGCCGAACACCCGCCAGTCTGCGGGATGTTTTGCGCCTTGAGTGGCTCCTCACCTGCGAGGCCAGTGGTCTCAGTCAAGTCCGGACACGTTTTCGAAGCTTCCGCTATCGAAAAGTATATTTCATCCACAGGTAAGTGTCCGGTGACGGGGCAGCCTCTACAGGCTGCTGACCTACTGCCTTTGAAGACAACATCTGCGAAGTCGCGGCACCTAGCAGCGATGAGCATTCCCGGCATGATGACGCTTTTTCAAGACGAGTGGGATGGCCTGATTCTAGAGACGTATGCTCTCAAACAGCAGGTGTGCTACCATGATGATCATCTTGAGTGCTTGTTGACTCATTGCCCATGCTCATTCTGCCACTTAGGTGGATACCATGCGCCAGGAGCTTGGCCACGCGCTCTACCAGCATGACGCTGCATGCCGCGTCATCGCTCGCCTCATCAAGGAGCGCGACGACGCCCGCGCCGCCCTGTCAGAGGCATGCCCAGGCACAATCGCGTATGTGCCTCCTGTGAGGCAGTCGGGCGCAACAGCGCCCCCCGCACCAACATTTGTACAAGTCCCCTCAACATCGAACATGGATGGTGCCAGCCTGAGTGATGACGTCTTGGTCGAGATGGACACAACGGCCAAGGCCCTTCAGAAAGGCCGAAAGAAGCGACTTTTTCAAGACGGATGCGCAACGCCACAGCAGCTATCCAAATACACGTTGCGGACTTCGCAACTTCTGCAACCAGCAGGCGTCGTGCGCATGGACGTGCACGCCAGCTCACCATTCATCGCTACGGGAGGCACCGATGGCGCGCTCGTTCTGAGCGAGTACTCTTCGGGCAGCGTGACCGTCCTCAGCCGAATTCGAGCGCACGAGCAGGCGGTCACCAGTGTGAAATTGCATCCGTCTCGGTGCGCTGCGCGCGCGCGCGCGCGCCCTCTCACTTCATCTCTTAAGCCCAAACTATGTGAGCCCAAACTCTTGTTCGTCAATTGCGCGCCCGCCTGGGCTCGCTGCAGCGACCCACCTCACGGTCAACTCAGGAACTTACCCACGTCCACGCGTGCTCCTGCGCGCGCTGCGCAGCCCGCTCGTCATCTCCACAGCTACTGATGGTACCGCAAGAGTTTTCAACCGCAGTAGCTGCGCGTTAGCCGTGGAGCTGCGCGCCCACACCGCCGCAATCACTGCATGCTCACTGCATGCTACGGGCGCTTACGTGGCTACCGCCTCGGCCGACCACTCGTGGGCGTTTCACGAGCTCGAGCGAGGGATGTGCCTGCTTCGGCATCAAGACACGTCAGCCCCGGCATACACATGCGCGGGCTTTCACCCTGACGGTTTGATCTTCGCCACAGGTCTAGGGAACATTGTGCGCGTGTGGGATATGAAGTCCCGGGCCATTCTGACAACCTTCGAGGGCCACAGCCAGCCGCTCACCTGCCTCGCCTTTTCCGAGAACGGCTACTACCTCGCCACAGGTGCCGCAGACGCAACCGTCAAGCTCTGGGACCTTCGCAAACTCCAAAGTTTCCACACGATCGAGCCAGATAGTGCCAGCATGGCCGTTAGTGACGTCGCATTTGACCATTCCGGCCAGGTACTCGCCGTGGCACGTGGAAGTGTCTCACTGTTCGAGACAAAGGCATGGGCCACACTTGCAGTGCATGAGGAGCATCCTGCCCCTGCCAGCGCTGTGGGTTTCGGCCAGTGCGCGGCTTTCTTCGCGAGCGCCTCAGAGGACGGCGTCCTCCGCCTCTATGGCAGCCATTGAGTTGGAGTTGGGGCCAGGCTACGAGACGGCGGCGCTCCAAAACAGGATCAGGCTTCCAAGGAACTGACCGAGCTCGAACAGGCGTTCAAGCGGTGCGTAAGCTGGGGTCGCGCGCTCGAACAGGAGATGTTCGGACGGATAGGATCGGGTGTACGGATCGGTTTCTGCTCAGATGAATACGTCTCGATTTATAACTGATAATGGCAATGAGTGCTGTCGTCGCGCGCAGAAAAATGGTTGCAGGAGTACAATCGGTGGCTGCCGCGGAAAAAAGGTTAATGCTGCATCGCCGTGCCTCTTGATCTCTTGCATGATCTCAGTTCCTTGGGGAGGGGCCCCAGCGAGTTAGGGTCTGTCACTAATACCGTAATACGTTCTGTGCGATTTGGTAGGAAGGTCGGAGGTACCAACCCAGAGTGACAGACCAAGTCAGAGTCATCACACTGTGACGCAAAACCGCCACAGTGTGACGCGAA
>JWZX01001629.1:0-10291 GCA_001275005.1 Chrysochromulina tobinii | reverse complement strand
CATCGCCGCCGCTATCGCAGCCGCCATCGCCGCCATCGCCACCGCTGTCGCCCTCTTGATCGCTGCCGCCATCACCGCCATCGCCGCCGCCATCGCCACAGCTATCGCTGCCGCCATCTCGATCGCAGCCGCTATCGCCGCCATCGCCACCGCTATCGCCACCGCTATCGCCGCCGCCATCACCCTCTCGATCACAGCCGCTATCGCCGCCATCGCTGCCGCCATCGCCACCGCCATCGCCGCCGCCATCACCCTCTCGATCGCAGCCGCTATCGCCGCCGCCATCGCCACCGCTATCGCTGCCGCTATCACCGCCATCGCCGCCGCCATCGCCACCGCTATCGCCGCCGCCATCGCCACCGCTATCTCCATCCAACCGCTACCTCTATCCAACCACCGCAAGGTGGAAGGATCCTCTTCTCCTCCGACGCCATCGCCGCGGCTATCGCTGCCGCCATCTCGATCGCAGCCGCTATCGCCGCCATCGCAACCGCTATCGCCACCGCTATCGCTGCCGCTATCGCCGCCATCTCCGCCGACATCGCCACCGCCATCGCCGCCGCATCAGATGAATCGGCTCTCGCCACCTCCACCGACCAGGCCACTACTGCCCTCTCCCTCTCCATCAACTCAGCCGCTGCCATCAACTCGACCGCCATCACCACCACCCTCTCCACGGCCTTCTCCGACATCTCCTCTGCCACCGTTGCTGCCGCCGCCATCGCCGCCGCCATCGCCACCACCATCGCCATCGCCGCCTCTGCCACTGTCACCACCGCCCTCGCCACCGCCGCCCTCGCCACCGCCGCCCTTGCCACCACCGCCCTCACCACCACCGCCATCGCCACCACTGCCACCGCCATCGCCACCACCGCCATCGCCACCGCCACCCTCGCCGCCACCGCCATCTCCGCCACCCTCGCCGCCACCGCCCTCGCCTAAACCCTCGCCGCCACCGCCCTCGCCACCACCATCGCTGCCTCCGCCACTGCCACCACCGCCATCGCCACCGCCGCCAACACCACGACCGCCCATGTGGGCGCCGCTCTTGCCACCACCGCCCTCACCACCACCGCCATCGCCACTGCCTCCCTCGACGCCACCGCCCTCGCCGCCTCCCTCGACGCCACCACCCTCGCCGCCTCCATTGCCGCCGCCCTCGCCGCCGCCCTCGCCGCCTCCACCGCCGCCGCCCTCGCCGCCTCCACCGCCGCCGCCGCCGCTCTTGCCGACGCCTTGCCGATGCCCTCGCTGCCTCCGACGCCGCCGTCTCCTCCACCCTCACCACCTCCCCCTCGCCGCCTTCACCACCTCCCCGTCGCCGTCGCCTTCACCTCCTCCCCGTCGCCGCTGCCTTTACCTCCTCCACCTCGAGGCTGAACCAAAAGGTACGTGCGCCCTCAGCCTCCAAATGTTTTTCGAGCACTCGGGTCCCTAGACTCCGCATCCCTTCCATGGTTACGCCTTGGCGTGCAGAGTGGGACCCACCTGCTCAACACTATTCATACAATTCTAAGGTCCAAGGCAAACAGGCGCTCAGCACGGCGCCGCTCCCATTCTTCGCGCATGTAACGATCGTTGTAATTACATTCTTCGCGCCGCATGGATTTGCGCTCCTGGTCGAATCGACGGATGCTACCAGCCGATTGTGCGCCAACGTTCCATGCAGCACGTGCTCGCAGCAGCACATTGAGTTCAACATCCTTCACACTTTTCCATCGAGTCACATGCCGGTTGTCCAAGCAATGAAACGCCTCCACGACACCTTCATGAAGGATGCCGGTGCCGCCAAGCCACGACATCTGCTCAATGACATGGTACAGGGCTGTGTGCAACTTGGGCGTTGGCTCCTTATCTGGGTAGAGCTCGGCATAGCGGACGGCCCATTCCGTTTTGATCTCCTGGTATCGGATGATCTCGTGATTGCAGAGAGGCTCCTTCCGAAGGAACAAGGACGCCGCCTCGCCGATGATCATCCAAAGGAGTCTAAACTGATCCGCGCGAGCTCGGTCAGCGGGGTGGGCCTTATTGAACAGGCTGACGCGAATATACGGGCTTTCACCCTCTGAGCCTGGCACCACCTTCATATCTGCTCCAACTTGACTGTGGCTCGCAAGGAGGCTGGTCAGCTTCTCAACCACAGGAGGCGAGAAGGCCTTCTGCGCATCGTTGCCATTGAGGGCACTCCCGTGATAGGCCTGCCGCTCAAGGTTGAGAGAGTCAAACGTGGCGTTGAATGAGCGAATATATGGCCCGGCCTTCTTTGCGTACACCTTCAGCAGGTCCGCCTCCGCCTTGGAATGCGCCATCTCGGCCTTCTCTTTGGCTTCGGTTGAAGCCTGCACTGAAAGTCGTAGTGTTCGGTACTCAGACTCAAACGGGAGCGGTGGTTCGCTGTCCTTACGCCGTCCATTGAGCCGGGGCTTAGATGCTCGTACAACAGCGACAGCATTCACTTCATCAGCGGCAATGGCCTCCATCTGATTCAACTCGCTGGCAATCTGATCCTCATGAGCATTGATCTGCTTGGTGAGCAGATCAACCTTGGCGATGGCGGCATCCAGCTCCATCTGCAGCTTTTTGTCGTCAAAACCCTCGCCTCGAGCAGCCATTCGAGCAGCATCTAATTTTCGAAGCTCAAATTCTAAAAGCCTCACCTGATCAAGTGAGAGTCCTAGGAATAAGTGGAGAGGGGTGAGTGAGAATGACTGCCATGGTGGCCCGTCTGTGTAGATCAGCGGCATCCGAACACACGAGTCAAAGCGTGCAGGCTCAGGAGCTGTGCGCTTTGCAGCGTCTGCTGCAGCCTTGGCTTTGGCATACTCCATGGCCTGGAATGCAAAGGCTGCACTGCCTGCTCGTGCTGGCGGATCAGCATGACGCGCTTCACGCGTCTCTTCAGTCCCAGCTGGCTGATGGGGAAGATGTGGGACTCCAGCAGCCATGGTCTCATGCAGAACAGCCAAGCAGAATAGGCACGGATTCTTTGACGTGGGCCCATGATGTCCCATGGGTTCGGACTGAGAGAGCCCATCTCCGCCCATGAACATCCGGATCTTTCGGTTTGCAAGCCCTTGAGATTTGCATTCGGCCCATTGGCGTACAAGGGCCTCAAGCTCACCACCAACATCCCGACAGGGCAGTCGCGGGACCATGTGCAACCCTGCAGTCGTGGGGGGGCACTCTGATGATGCCCAAGTATAGGGCGCACATCCGAAGCACCATTTGTCGCAGATGCTTCCCGTTTTGCTGTGGGACAGGCGGCAATCGAGAAAGCTGAGCGTCCCGATGTCTTTGAACTCCAGGGGCACGAGCACGCCCAACAATCAGGTCGCTGCTCTGATGGTGGCTCATCTGATGGTGGCTCGTCTGACGATGGCCCGTCCACATTGCATGGTGCACATAGAGGATTGGATGCTGAGGGGGTGGTGATGGCGGAGGTCGGCGACATTTGGAGAGCTAGAGCAATTGCTGATGATGAGGGAGCAGGCATCAAAAGCATCTGCACTGGCGAGGGCGGAGAGTGGAGGAGGGCAGATACAGGATCGCGCGCAAATATTGTCATTGGCATAGGACGTGGTGCCAGAAACTGGGGAGGTGTTGAGCAGGCAGCGCTCGAATACTCAAACCTTCGCCGTCTCTTCTTCAGGCCGCCTTCGATGCGGGCCTTGGCCTCTTCTATGCGAAGCACGGCCGTTTGGCCTCGCTCATCTAGGACAGGACATTTGTCGCTCTGGCGACGAAGGTATCCCGAGGGGAGACGCTGGACCCACCCTGAACGGATACATAATCCAAGACGTCGTATTGTGCTAAGCTCCTCATACAGCGGACCCCATGCCTCCTTGATCATATCATATTTATCATCTGCACGGTCAATGATGCCAATGGGTACAATATTATATGGAGAGTCTGGATGTCTGGAGCAGAGGAACTTCAGCACAAGCTTCACAGATCCGCCGCCCTTGTCCTCGATGGCCTCTATCCAAATCTCTTCGCTTGGCACGTTGGAAGGCCACTCTAGGACCCCGGCGGCCGCCTGCTGGTTTACGTATTTCTGAATTGTCTGATGGATGGATTTGACTCGCAGCCACGCACACGCGATTTTCTTGCCGGGCCACTTGGGATCATCCATGATGATCTTCCCCGTCTCACAGCCGTGCCACCGCTTGGAGAATTCCTTCTTTGCGCGTGCCTTGGAGATGATCTTCAAATTCAATGCAGCGGCGAGCTGTCGCTTCACCGCCGCACCAAGCATGCCCGACACTTCGGTCAAGATGGCCAGCGCATCTTCATCGGGCAAATCTCGCTTTGTGCTCATGGAGTGCTTTTGGTAAAGCGCCTTGTTCTGCTTGATGTCAGCTTGCACCAGCGCATCAACATCATCCGTTGTCTTGGCGCCAGAGATGTGCACGCGCTGCTCGGTCAGCATCTTGGCGCGATCCCGATTTGTGCGGCGATCCACCTCACCAGATGGCTTACGTGCTTCTGGGAGCCGTACGAGGTTCACCCGTCCACCCTGGACAGGCATGGATATGGCTCCACCTGCCTTCACGCCCAGCAGCTCACGAAGCAAATCATGACGGCCTGCAGCCTTGCCATCAGTAACCGCCTCTCTGAGCTTAGCATCCAGCTCAGCTCTGCTGCACTGCGCCTGCATGAGGGCCTGCGCCTGCTGCTGAATTAGATTGAGCTGCTGGCTATTCTGCACGATGAACTGTTGCTGACCCCGCTCAAATAGATCGAGCCTCAGCTGCTGCTGCACAACGAGCTGCTGGAGCTCTTGCTCGTCCTCCTTAGCAGCTTCTTGTTGCACCTGCTGAACCGACATCAGAGCCTTCGTGGTGGCCGTTGCGGCGCTCAACGTGAACTGTTGTTGCACCTGCTGCACGGCCAACAGAGCCTCAGTGGTGGCCGCTGCGGCGCTCAATGTGAACTGTTGTTGCACCTGCTGCACCGACATCAGAGCCTTCGTGGTGGCCGCCACGGCGCTCAACGTGACGTGTTGCACCTCTTCCGCGCGCGGGCCGCAAACCCGAGACATGGACGTTGCCGCTGGCGATGCGCAGGCTGCCGCGCCCGAGGTGGCACCCGAAGCTACGCCCGTGGTGGTGAAAGTCGATGCGCCCGCCACTTCGACCGCGGCCGCCGCAGTCTGCACGACGACATGCTCGACTACGACATGCTCGATAGCAGGGGCATCACCAACGAGCACGGCACTGGGCACGGCGGTGGCGGCGGCGGCAAGATCGGGGGAGACAAAGAATGCATAGTTTGGAATCGCAATGACAGGCTGTTGGACAGCCTCCATATGGTCGGCCTTGAGCATGCCTATGCGCATAAATTTAATCATGTCTGCCATCGAATCGGAGGTGGAGGAAGGAGGATCTACCCATCGCCAGTTCTCTTTGCCAACTGTATCTTTGGGCTTGTTGTTTGACGTATACTTGCCGGTGATGAGCTTCCGAAGTGCGGATTCGGGAAAGGACATGTCGTTTCGCTTCAACGCGACCTCCTTCATGAAGACGTCGAGCGCGGACTGCACAACCGGCACGTATTCTTGATCTCCGTCCTTCTTAATCCACTTGATCTCGTCCAGGAACATCCAGCCTTCGCACTCCATCCTCTTTCCGTGTGGAGCCAAGGACAACCCCACAAGCTGCTTGATGTTCTTCAGGAATTGTGATGGCTTCGGCTGCATCGAAGCAATTGCCTTGAGGTCATCTTCCGTTGAGACAATGTAAAGTGTCGACGGCGGCTCTACGAGGTGCCAGGGTGGCGAGGGCATGTGAGTGAGTGTGCTTGCCTGTGTGCGCTCGCACGCACGTCGTCGTTGAGCTCAAAAACACACATATACCTTATTTTGGGTTCACCCCGAGCACTCGCTTTGCATGCAAAAGGGACGTGGGGACCACCATTGTCGCACTTCACTGTGCCCCTGGCTCGAGAACGTACTATAACTCTGGAAAAGGGTACGACACCCACCCAGAGCAGGTACTAAAACTCTAGTAAAGGGTACGAGACCCAGAGGTGCTGGTCACACTAATTAGCGACAAGCGCCAGCTTCGCCTCCAACGCTTGAATGTGCGCAGCGAGAATACCGACCTGCTTGAGCTCCAGCTGCATCGCCCGCATCTGGTCCTCAAGGAGCGAAATGCGCTCCTTCGCCTTTTCGAGCTGCAGATTTCGTCGCGCTGTTCGTGGCGCTTGTGCTGTCGGAGGTGGCGAGGCGTTGGGGTTGGCGGCGTTGGCGTTGGCGCCGGTCTGCGGCGCGGCGGCTGCTGCGCCCCCCAGCACAATGTCCTCGTCCATTGTCTCGGGCGGCGGCGGCGCATCCTCGACGATTGGAGACACCTTCTGAGACGCTGGGTCCCAAGTGCGCCGGGTAAAGAAGGAGTGCGGCGCATCGACGAGGCTGTCGATGTCGTTCGTGTCGACGACGCGCACGGGGATGAGTTCGAGCGCCGCCGCCGAGTTTTCCGTCTCGTCGGCGCTCGTCTGCAAGAACAGCTCGCGCGGATCCCAAGGGTCACTATCCGCAAGACGGAGTTGCTCCGGCCGCCAGAAGAAGGTATTGTAGAACCAAATGTCGCCACCGACACCCTTGGCGAAGAATGACTCGATCCGCGCAATCTCGGCCGGCTGCCCGCGACGAGTCGACGACATGTACACGGCGTCGCCGACCTTGATGCGCAACTGCACGCTGGGCTGCATCGGGTCGAACGCAATGATCTCGTCGCCCTCAACCCAACCGTCATCGGCGACGCGGACGGGGCCTTCAAAGCGCGACTCGGTGGCGTGCCGCGACACGGACGTCGCGTGATAGCCGCGCCCGTCGAGCCGAGCGCTCCAATCGATGGGCATGACGCGCGCGCGAGCAGTACCACTTCGAAGCCACCGGCTTTTCTCGCGCTCGCTCGCTCGCTCGAGGCAACGCGCGACAAAACGGTGAAGTTGTGAAGTCTGCAGAAGTTTCCGATCCATAGCTGAGTCTGTTACGGATCGTGAAACAACTTCCCCCACTCAGGCGACCCGTGCGTTCCCCTCTTTCTTGCGTCATGGGCGACGTCGCTCGCATCGGCGGCCCCCTACGTGGGGCGCTTTTTCACGGGCGACGGGCTCGGCGATGCGCACGAGTGGCTCGAAGCGCTGGACACGGCACGCGCTCAGTTCTCGCCCAACGCGCTTCGGCAAGACATCTCGATGCTCTACACGGCCGACTGGAACGGTTTCGTCGAGGGGCCTACGTGGGGTGCGTGGTGGACGCAAAACAGCTACGGGACGACACTCGCCGCGCTGCCATTTTTGCCCGAGCCGCAGCGCAGCTTTGTGAAGAATGCGAACTGGATGTGGTTTGAGTGGATCGGCGATGGCAAGCGCGTCGGCTTCGACGACCCGAACCCCGCGCCCGACGGCTGCCTGTGCGACGCTGCAAAGCCCGACGGCGCGTACTATAAGCAGGGCGACGGGAATGTGCCCATTCACGACTGGGCGCTCGAAGAGACGCTGAGCGGCGTCATCATGCAGGCCGAGCAGCTGCTCATCGACCGTGATGCACTCGCTGCTTCGAAGGTCTACCTCTCCCTCTTCAACCGCACGCTCGCGCTCATCGAGTCGCGCCGCGACGCCGCTACGAACCTGCTCTATTCGGGTGTGTCGAGCAACTTGCTCGCGCCCTCGTACGGCGCGTGGCTCCTGCCCAACGGCACACGCGTGCCCGCGTTCCTGACGGGCATGTCCGTCTCGTACGTCGCCGCGCTCGACCGCGTGATCGAGCTCGAGCGGCTGGTGGGCGCGAGCGAGCCCGCCTCGCCGTGGGCCACGAGCGCCCTCGTACACGCCGAGCAGCGGGAGCGCATTCTCGCCGGCCTCCCCGCGCTCCTCGCGCCGTCGCAGACTTACTTTGTCAAGTATAAGGATCCCGACGGTACGCTCCACGGCGTACTCGGCGCGAAGCGGCACGCGTACATCGAGGCGGTCTCGAACCACGACGCCGTCGCGCTTGACGTGGCGGAGCGCATTGGCGTGCCGGGCCTCGACGAGGCCATCATGAGCACGATGCTCGGAGACGATGTACCCAAGAACCCGGTCACGGGCGGGCCTGGGCTGCGCCCCTACTCGCTCGTCATCACCAATGCGGGTGGGCTCGACGATATGGAGGCTCCCGATACATCATGGATCTGGCAGTACGGGACGTGGGTCAACGGGGGCGAGTGGGCGACATGCGAGGCCCGGATGATGCTCGCCTATGCCAAAACGGGCCGCCTCGACTACTCCCTTGACTCTTGGCGCGCACTCGAGGGCTTTGCATCGATATTCCGTATGGACAGCCCTCTCGTGGCGTGGGGTAGCGCTGTCTATCAGCCGGGCGACCCCATCAACATCGTGTACGACATGTTTGGGATTGCGGCCGCACTCCTCCGCTCGCTCTGGTCTCCACGGTACTCGGCTACCGATCTAAGTCTCACGCCGCGCATCCCCGCGAACGTCACGATGCTGAGCTCGAGTGTGCCCTTGCTGTGGGGAAACCAACGCCTCTACGTTTCAGCTCAGGGCAACGTGAGCGCGGGGATCGCCTGCGTGGTGCTCGATGGCGCCAAGATCCCCTTCTCGCCAAGCAAGATTTCGATCCCCTTCGCTTCGCTCGACTTGGCCAAGGAGAATCACACCGTGGCCGTTCACTTTGGAACCGTCTGCCACCCGACGCCATCCTCCGCTCTCGGAGCTTCTTCGCTCCCTGGTAGTCACGCCCTTACGCCGCGAGCTCCCCTTCATCGCCTCTCGCGCGAGGCAGCGGTGCGTGCGCTGCGCGCTCTCATGCCGCAGGACGCTCTCCTCTCCCTGGACGCGTCCACGCTCACGCTTGCCGATGGCGCTCGTGTCGCCAAATGGCCTGACACGGGCGGCCAAGGGCACGACGCGTCGCAGCCGGACCCCTCGCTGCAGCCCATCTTCCGCGCTGCAGGCGCAGTGGGGGGGCGGCCCGCCGTCGTCTTTGACGGAGTGACAACGTTCCTCGCCAATAAGGACATGCCGCTTCCGTCGCAGTCGACCATCGTTGCCGTCTTCCAAGACCACGGCACAACTAATGACTGCTGCACGGGGGTCTTCTACTCCGGCGGTGGCTGCAACGGGCTCGGTACGAAGCTAGCGCCGCTCGAAAGCGACCCGAACGCGTCAGTGCTCATGATCGATTGGAGCGGCTCGCCGGACACGGGCACGGACGACGTGAAGAACCGTCAGATTGTCGCGAGCGTCGTGTACAATGCGAGCGGCGCCTTTTCCTTCGCCGACGGCTGCCTGCAGAGTCAGGCGGGCTCCCAGGCCGGCATGGCAGGTAGGAGCTTCATGGTCGGCTCCCGCGGCAACGAGATGGGCCGCTTCCTCAACGGTACCATCAGCGAGATCCTCGTCTACGCGCGGCCGCTCAATGCGACCGAGCTTGCCGCTGTGCACACGTACCTGCTGACCAAGTGGCCGACGATCGGTCCGCTACGCTGCGCCCCCCCCCCCAACTGCACGCTCCCAGTCGACGTCGCGGCGTCGACGGCGCGCCTCAGCCGCTTCGTCGCGGCCATGCGCGCCGTCGGCCAGTTCTCAGACGGTCTGTATGAACTCGCGCATGCGCTGCTCGCGCTCGAATCGGTCGCCGTGTGGGAGGAGCGATGTGCCGGCCTCACCAATGGCACGATTGCGCCGCTCGCGTCGTCGAACAGCGAGAAAGCCGCGGATGCGTCCTACGTCGCCAGCGCAACTCGCCTCGCGATCGGCCTCGCGGGCGTGCTTGACACCTACGCTAACTCAACAGATGCGAGGCAGAAGGTCATTTATGGGCTCTGGGCCGCGGCGCACCGTCTGCTTGAAGATGGTGAATGAAACCCGGCGACGCACTCGTCCCGGATCTCTCTCCTTGCTGTGCGGGTTCACGGCGAGTCTCTTTGTCGCGTGTAGCGCGCTACAGCCGTACAGCGTTCAGCGCGCGCTCTGCACGCAGTCGTGACTCGACAATGCACGTTGGTATCAGCTGCGCAGGGGGAAAGGACATCTGGGAGGAACTGATGCAGCTGTACTTTCACCAAGCATGCACTCTGCATCGTTAATGTCATCTCATGTGTAACGTCATACGGGGGAGAATGTGTGTCTCCGTGTGTCGAGTTGATTCCATGGTTGATTCGCCTTTCAGCCGGCAGGCAATTGCTGAATTGCGAGCGGTTCTTAGGTCAGGTCTAGCACCTGCCATATCGCAGAGGAAATGACGCTTTTTTTTGCCCAGGAGGTGTCCAGAGGGTGTTTC
>JWZX01001628.1:0-12018 GCA_001275005.1 Chrysochromulina tobinii | reverse complement strand
CCCTCCTCCCCTCCTTTTCCCTTCCGTGTGCTGCGCGGGCACACGCAGGCAGATGCACCATTGTGCTATCGATACGCGTCGCATTACCGCATGCGATGGGCGCACTGATGGCACGGTTCTCGAGCGGCGGTCTTCGTCTTGTTACAAACGTTTTGGCCACCGCTGTCATGTGTAGCTGCATCGGCTGCGTGAAGCGCTGCGCGGCTCTTCGGAAGTCGCGCTCGCGTTCCACCCCTCAAGCACGAACCTTGTTCTTCGACGTCAATCTTACGCGCCCACCTTCGCTCGGATGGCGTCGATGATCGCGTCGAGCTCCTGATCCGTCTCACACTTGCCGTGGCCTTTTCCAGACATGGTGAGCTTCGAGTGGACCAGCTGGTCGCCGACGGTCACCTCGAAGGCGCCGCTCTTGCCCCCAGGGTAGGGGCCGGAGGCAATCTTGACCTTGGTGCCAAACTCGTCCAGGAGAAAGGCACTGAGGGCGGTAGCAAACTTTGCGTAGCCTCATCCCGAGCAGTATTGGATTGTGACGGGCAAACCGTGGCCGTGGCTGTGGTCGTGAATGGCGACGTCATTGTGGTCGTGCGTCGCACAGCTGCCCTGGGCGCAGCAGGACATGCCTCCCTGGGATTCGTCGTGCATGTGGTCCGCCATGAGCTTCTCCGTGGTCAACAGTTGGGAGACGGGCTTGATGAGTTTGTCCTTGATTCTTGGCAAGAGATGAATGTTCGATTCTCCGACGAAGAATCGCAGCAGTTAGATGAAGAACATCGGAAGGATCGGCTGTACACGTACGACACCCATTTTTCATCACATCAGAAAAGCACTTCTCACCTCCCTCTCCGGCCTCTTCCGCCGGAGAGTCCGCACGCAAGAGTCTTGTGCGCGGATGCTCCTCGTCGCGACCTTGCTCGCCGCCGGCATCTACCCGGACGGACACTGGACGCGCGCGACCAAACTCACACCGGCTAATTTCGAAGGCTTCGTCGAATCGCAGGTGGACGCTGGCAAGACCCTCTTTGTTCGTTGGATCGCCTCTGAGGGCTGAGGCTGATGAACAAAGCAAGCGCCAGCGTGGAACTATATCACGCAGGCGTTGGCTAGCAACGGCAATGTGGCGTTTGGCGACGTCAACCTTGCTGCTGATCCGGTGCGTGGAAAGTACGCCGGCAGCCCGGGTGCGGGAGGTTGGCCGTCGATCCGCGTCTACAACAAGAGAACGGGCTACGACGGTGCAGATGCGGGCGACTGGAAGGATGCGAACGGCCACGCTGGGCAGATGTGTGACGTCTTCGGTGATGAGGATATCATGCAGTCATACGTGGAGGAGATGGCGGGTGTGTTGCTGTGCACGAGCGGGATGGAGTGCATCTGCAAGAAACGCGAGTCGGGCGAGTGCAAGAAGGTCGAGTACGAGTACTACAAGAAATTCAAGGACGCGCCGATGGCTGACATTGAGAGCCGCCTCAAGCTGCTCGCTGGCTCGATGGAGAAGTCTGGCCACAAGGATGAGTGGATGAACCAGCGGGTCGCCATCCTCAGGCTGATCACCAAGCTCCGGCAGGCACAGTCGGGCGCAGCTGACGACAAGCAGGAGCTCTAGGTACACTAGGGTGTGCGGTGGAGCTGGTGAGGGACCTGCTCCTCTTGGACAGGAATGGTGTGAGGGCATGGGCGTGCTCCGTGGAGGAGGGCCGAGCGCCAACTCGGCTCTCGCGTTGCGTGCGTGGCTGCATTGATGACTCCCGCTGGCTCAACCGACGCCATCAGGCACTGGGGCATGCGAGATGAGAGGGTGGCCTAGTGCCACTTGCGGTGTGCGCGCAACGCGCGTGGTGCATTTTGCGTGGGGTCCAGCCTCACGCACTCACGCGTTGGAAAAATGACGAAACCCACTCTTCATGTTCGGGCACCAGCGCACAAACCGAAGTTTTTGTTCCGGAGCGCGGTGCGCGCTACCGAACATGCCGCCCAAAATGGCGAGGGCCGCACCCAAAGCAGCTGAGTCTGAGGAGCCGGGACCGAGCATCGAAGACATGCTGAACGTGGATCTCGATGAAGACGCCGACCAGGTGTCGGATAAAGAGGCTCTTGACGTTCTCAAAGAGCTGGGCTTGATTGACGGCGGCGGAAAAAACCCAGTCGCCAAGACTGCCACGAAGCCAGTCGCACAGAGCGGAGCAAAGCCGGCCCCTCACACTGCTGCGCCTTTGGTGTTGCCTACTCCACCAGGGAGCTCGAAGGCAAGCTTACCTCCGCCTCCACCTATAGCCACTGTTGCGGCCACCATTGGTGCGCGAGTTGAGGAGCGGGTGACTGAGTACCAGCGTGCCGCAGTGATGGCGAAGAAGGAAGGGCGCGGAGAGGATGCGCTGGTATGGCTGCGGCGTTCGAAGGAGCTTGCACGTGCAATTGAGGACGTCCTGCAGCAGAATCCGCCTTGCGAAGAGTACCCGGCAAATGCTGGTGCACCTTCACCTTCTTTATCATGAAAGGCGAACTTAGACTCGTGGCCCGATCGTTCACGTTCAGTGGAAGTCGTAGATAATCGCAGTTTGTACTAGCCGTAATACTAGCCGAGCTGTCAGTTAATACACGCCCGGACTCACATCAGACAGCAAGGCACACCGGTCGGCGGACTCGGCACTCGGAGCCGCCCGGATATGCTTCGGGGATTGCAACACACCCCGCGATGGCCGTATCGATCACTGGCGCTGGCTTCGCAACGATCAACGATGGCTGCGGCGGAGCCTATTCATCGCAGAACGGAACCGCCACATAAATGCCGCATAATTGTGGGGCTGGGGGCCGGCATAAATTCGCGCGGTACACTAAGCGCGCGGTATAAACTCTATAGGCTATTGGAATTGTGGTTAAAATTGTGGGAAAACATAAGACCTACTACCTCTATTAGCCTTGATACTTCGCAGTGCTGTGGCTGCTGCTCCTATTGAGGCCGGTCCTATTGCTCTTCTTCAGGCGTTGGGGCTTCTTGCGCCTATGGTGTGCCTTCTCGTGATGGCGCGTGGCACCGGCGGCTGTGCGCGGCAGCTGCGCTGGTGCAACTGCTTTCGGCGGAAGCGGCGAGGACGGCAGCGGCGGCGACGCGCGCAGCGGCACGCGCACCAGGCCGGCTGAGCTTAGCGCGGTCCCTCGCGGTGGGCCGAAGTGGCTGCCGAAGAAGACGCAATTGCGCGGCAGCGGCTCCGACCGCCAATTGTACGCCGGTGTAACGGCTAACGGTCGCCAATTGTACGCCATGCAGCCGCGCTTGCGCCGGCATGCCTCGCAGCAGCCGCCGAGCCCGCGCGTGCTCGCCGAGCCGACAGAGGTACCATTGAGGTAGGTCGCAGGCAACACGAAGCAAACGTCGACGGCGGCGGCGGCGGTTGTGGTGGTGGTGGTGGTGGTGGCGGTGGACGAGGCGCGCGCAGCGGCGGCGGAGGAGGCGGAGTCCGCGGCTGCCGCAGCGGCCATCCTCGCTGCGCCCGCGTGCGTGAGCGGCGCGCCACCACCGCCGCCGCCACCCTCGGGATCGACACCCTTCTCCATCCCAAGCGGCAGCATCGGCAGCGGGCGACCCTCTTTGCCGCTCACATACTTGCACATGTAATTGTGGACCCAGCCGTCGGGGTCCTTGTCCATGGGCTGTTGCAGGTCGAACAACCACCGCTGCCGCGTTCCAAAATCGACGAAGAACTTGTACCGATAGCAACACACGCCCAAAAGCATCAGGTTGCGGCGTGGGCAGTGCTCGGGCAGATAGACATCGGTTGCCCAGACGTTGTCTTCGTCGCGCGCCATGGGCACACCGGACCTCGACCAACCGGTCCAATCGCCGCTCACGGACACAGACAAGGCGTCCGCACCCAGCCATTTCAGCCGGTAGTCGGGAAGCCGTCCAGGTGCGATTGATGGCGGTGGCGGCGGAGAAACTTGCACGTGCACGGTCGGCTGCGGCACGGAGCGATCTCCAGGCCCGAAGATGTGCCAATATGTGGCAGCTGTGACTGCCAATGCGAGGATGGTCGCGACGGCTTCCGTCGGGAATGGAACGCGAAGAGTAGGTCCTTCCATGCGACGCGTCGTCGTGAGCGGGATGCGGTGAAAGAAGACAACGGGGGGGAGCCGGGACACGCACGAGACAGACACACGGTACCCGGTCACCGGCCATCCAACGCGGATGTGACCCCTGTGCTATGTGCATGGGGTTCGGTTCGGTTGAGTTTCACCAACCAGCAGAGAGCAGTTCCTAGCCGCTCGATGTGGGGTCGCCCACCCGGCCTCGTTATGAGTCGACGTTACGAGGTACGGACCGGTGAGACAAAAGACAAACTTTTATATGTGCTTAGGGGTGGCGTGTCGCTTCGCGGTTCGCGCGCGTCACGTTGACGACCCGGGGATCATGAATCTGCAGATGCGCGTCATGTGTATTCTTGGTCACATACTCCCATAACTGTTGCAACCCCAGCTCAAGCACAAATTGAGCCTCACCTCAAGTCTCCACAATCGCCACAAACTGCCGCCTCTCTACGCGCGTACATACTAGGCATTGCTATCGACTTGCCTGTCAGGGTGTAGAGTGTTGCTGTAGTGCGTTGGTCGTTGCAGCGATCGATTACTGAAGACTGGAGGAGGAAGCGTCGTCCAAGTATTAAGAGAAGATCTGGATCACATCCTCGATGCCCATCCTGCACAGCGGGCAGCGGCCCGAGCTGCCCCTGACGGTCGCCGCGCACGGCTGGCACAGCACCGCGTGCTTGCACGGCAGGAGCAGCGCGCTACGCTCTGTGACCATGCACACGCAGCACCGATGAGCATCGCGCTCCTCGCGTAGCTCGTTGGCGATCGTCATCACGAGGCTTAGCTGTGCCTCAACGGTGGGCGTGCCGTCGTCGGCCGCCGCTTTGCCCTCGCCTGCATCCACCGCCGCAGCCGCCGCCGCTGCCGTCGTCTCGCACGATGCCCCCCCGGACGAGCCCACCGCCGCCCTGACCGGCGCGTGGATGGCCGAGTCGAGGTTCAGCCCAATCTGGAGCATCTGCTCGGTGCGCTTGATGAGCTTCGAGCGCAGCGCATTGAGCTGCTCATCCCGGCGCGCCTGCCACGTGGCGTTCGCATCGCGCTCTTTGTCGAGCCGCGCCTCGGCCGCTCCCTTGGCCTCCCGGCATCTCGAGAGATCTCCCTGGAGCGCTTGCAGCTCGGCGCGAGCTCGCGCGAGCTCCCGGTCGAGATTCGACTTCTCGCTTTCGACCTGGCGACGGGCAGCCACCATCTCAGCGTCCGCCTGCGCGCGTAGCCTCTGCTTTTCGAGCTCGTTCATCTGCGCGACCTCCATCTTCATAAGCTGGGAGCGCAGGGCGTCCAGCTCCTTCTGGATAGCCCGCACCTGTTGTGAAAGAGGCACCCAAGGAGCCATCAGTGGTCATTCATGCTCAGTTGTGGTCATTAGTGGACATTAGTGGCCATCTATGGTCATCAGCGTCGCGAGCGGTCAGTACCTCGTCGGCATGCTCCTCGCGCTGCGCCTTGGAGCACTGCTCCTGCGCATGCAGTTCGCGCCGAAGCAGCAGCTCCCGTCGCGCTGCCTCCGTGAGCACCAGAGTAGCAGGGGACTCCTTGGCATCTGCGTGGGCATCTGCTTTGATATCTGTCGAGATACCTGCACCTGTCCATCCGTTCAGCAGCACCGCAAGAGCGCGGTTGAGCAGCGCCTCGGAGCTGCGTGACGAGATTTCACGGCTACTACCGCCCAAGAGTAGCGATGAGGGCGAGGCAGCGGTCGGCGAGAGCAGAGGCCTGATGCCCGGCTGCTCTGCTCTGGGACCCGAGGCAGGTGGGCACCACTCCCGCGATTGGCAGATCCGTCGGAGGATTGGCAGATCCGTCGAGATGTGATCCCGCGATTGGCAGATCCGTCGGAGGAGGACCACATCTCGACAGGCACAGGTTCCCCCGGCGGCGGTCTCGGCCGCGGTCCCGGCGGCGGTGCTGGTGGCGGTACCGGCGGCGGTGCTGATGGCGCTGGCGGTGGCAGTGCTGGTTGCAAAGAGGCAGCCGCCTGCAAGCTGCGCGTGCACAGCCTCCAGATCAAAGCAGCTCAACGGCACGCGAATGCGCGGCGGTGGGCGCGGCGGCATCCCAGCCATGCCCTCAAGCAGCGCAGCGGTCGTGCTCGGCCCCTCGTGCTGCTCCTGCGCCCTCGCACGCTCCGCCTCTGGATCGACCTCGCCTGCGACCAGGTCGATCAAGCCGAGCTCAAAGTGAGTGGCACCGGCTGCACAGAGGATGGCAGCGCATCGGCGCGCAATCGCCGCGCCCTCCTCGCCGATCGCAGTCCAAGCGACGGGCGCTTCGTGCGCTGCGGCCGCCTGCGCCTCCTCCTGCGCCTTGAGGATGTCGAGGGACGGGATGCGATTCGATTGTTGGAGGATAGAGAGCAGCTGGCTGCCCACGACGATCACCCGCTTCTGCAGCCGCTGCTCAAGGTTGGCGATCAGACGCAGGCACGTGCCCTGCGCGCAGGTTGTACAGTCGCAACAGGCGCGGCCATCAGTGATCATCATGGCCATCAGTGATCATTATGGCCATCAGTGATCATCATGGTTGCGCAATCCGTCGCAACCCGTGGAGATCAGTAGAGACGACCAGTCGTCATCAGTGCCCATCATATGCCCATCAGAGGCCATCCGTGGCCATTACGTGGCCATCGGTGCACCTGCGCGACCGGAACGGCCTCATGCCCCATCGTCTGCAAAAACTCGAGTGCGATCGCTTCAACGGCCCGAGGCCGCTCGCCAGGGGAGATGAACTCGGCCACACGTCGCACGTCCGCCCCGGGCGCTTCCGTCGCAAGCAGCTTGTACAGTCGCTGTGCGAGCTCGGGGCGCGCGTCGATCGCACGCACCCAGAGTGCGGCTGCCTGCGACTCGAGGTCCGAGCTGTGCACGACAGCGCGCCGGTCGCGATCGAGGCGCATGTGGTAGAGGTTGAGCCCGCTGCCAAGGTTATGGTCTTGCTTGCCGTTCGTGACCCACACGCCTTTGACGAAGAGCTGGCCCATGTGCTGAGGGTCGAGGAGCAGCTCGCCTGACGAACAGGCCAATCAGAAGCGCACTCAGAGGCCAATATCAGAGGAAACTATCAGAAGCCATCAGAAGCCATCAGAAGCCATCAGAAGCCAATATCTCACCAAGCTCGGAGCTACTAAACGAGTCCGTCGGCGGCGTGAGGAAGAGGAAGCGCGTGCAAAACTGCTCCCACTCGGGCGCCGTGAGGGATGAGACGAGCGTGCTCGTGTCGGCCTCGCCGAGTGCGGCCGTCAGCCGTTGCTGCTGCCGCTGCTGCCGTGGCACGTCCTGGTCATCGTCCTCCTCTACGAGCAGTGCGCCCTCGACCGACCCACGCGGCTGCACCTCGACGGTGAGCACGCGCACGCCGAAGCTCGCGTCCACGCGCCGGCACCAGTGCCAGTGCTCGTCGCGCGTGCACATGTCCACCTGCCGGCCCTCGCGAAGCAGTGCGAGGGTGCCTACCTTCATTCCCTCGCCAAACTGGCCGATGGCCTCCTGCGAGTCGGCCTTGTGCGAGGAGCCGAGAAGCAGCACGCGCCGAGCCAGGCCTACGTCACGGTTCACGAGCACGAGCTGCTGCTCTGCGGCATTGTAGGTCAGCGAGCCGACGACGACGCTTCCAATCCGTGCAACATGATCGTTTGCGTCGTTGCGCACCCACTCGACTCGGCCGTTGCCGCGCAGGCAGCCGTCGTGCCAGTTCTGGACGAGCTCTCGCACGCCCTCCCACACGCCCCACTGTGGTGCGTAGTCCTCGGTCAATGAGAGGGCGATCGTCGTTTTGGCAGGGGGAGCAGCACGAGCGCCGAAGGTGCTCTGCATTTGCATGACACTTCGTGTCCCTTTTTTATTCAAGAGAGAACGAGCTTCGAGAGGCTGCGCCAGTCGAGCTTGCCGCGACGCGGCTGGAACGCGAACGGCTGGAAGGCCATTGCAGAGGAGACGGGCGGACTCGTCGCGAAGCCGGAGCTAGGCCATGTTTGCCCTTTCTGTGCCCTCTGGTTGTGTGTGTGAACATGTGTGAATTGGGGGGTTCGAGTACTCTGAAACAAGGGTCCGGTCTTCTGTTTGGGACAAGCGGCCGAAGCGCACCGAGGCCGACTATCAAAACCGACTCGCCAGCAGATTGATCAAAAAGATTCGCGCATAACGGCGATTAGGCCCTCAGCAGCATAACGGCGATTAGCTTTAGGCCCTCAGCAGGCGATTAGCTTTAGGCCCTCAGCATGCGCGTGCGCGAGCGGGAGAGCGCCTTCTTGCAAAACGGGCACTTGAGCTCGATGGCCACCGGCCCGCGCGTCGACTCCACCAGCCTGCCGCGCTCTGGATCGTCCGGGGTGAGCCATCGCCCGAGGCAGTCAAAGTGCGCCGCCTGCCCGCAGCATGGGGTGTATCCCCACCCGCCGTCGGGTTCGGACGGGTCTGGTCGATCGCGCGCCGTGCCGATCAAGGTCACTTCCCCGCCCAAGCAGCAGCCGAAGCAAGGACCCTCTTCCTCCAATTCCACCTCCAACTCCACCTCATCCAACTCGTCGTTGTTGCCTGTATGTTCCATGTCGAAGCTGGAAGAAGCGCCTTGCATGTGAGCCGGCCGGCCGGCCAGCCACTGTCGCCTTTCATAGGGAAGGCCCGCCTCTGTGACGGAGGCCGACAGGGCCACAGCAAGCTGCATGCCCTCCTCGTCCTCGTACCAGTCCTCGGCCTCTTGAGGGCGCTTGCGGCTGCTGCCACCCGAGCGCTGCGGCGTTGATGGGAGCACGGCAGGCGCTGGGCGTGCTGCTTGCGAGTGGATTCTTTGCAGGCCAAAGTCCACGGCGAGCTGACGGCGCATGTCCCGCCGCTGGACGCACTCGAGGTCGTCACACAGGTGCTCCGGCGCATTGTGGCTGCACTGGCCATGCGAGCTTGTGCGCATATGTTTCTTGAGGTGGTGCGACCGCGAGAAGCGCTTGCCGCAGCCCTCGTGGTTGCAGGCGTACGGCCGCTCGCCAGTGTGTGTGCGCTTGTGATCCGTGAGGTTGCCCGACTGCGTGAAGCGCTTGCCGCAGCCCTCGTGCTCGCAGGCGAACGGCTGGTCGCCCGTGTGTGTGCGCTTGTGCTTCGTGAGGTCGCCCGACTGCGTGAAGCGCTTGCCGCAGCCGTCGTGCTCGCAGGCGTACGGCCGCTCGCCAGTGTGTGTGCGCTTGTGTGCCGTGAGGTTGCCCGACTGCGAGAAGCGCTTGCCGCAGCCCTCGTGCTCGCAGGCGAACGGCTGGTCGCCAGTGTGTGTGCGCTTGTGCGCCGCGAGGCTGCTCGACACTGAGAAGCGCTTGCCGCAATCCTCATGCTCGCAGGCGTAGGGCTGGTCGCCCGTGTGTGTGCGCTTGTGTGCCGTGAGGTTGCCCGACTGCGAGAAGCGCTTGCTGCAGTCCTCATGGTCACAGGCGTACGGCTGGTCGCCCGTGTGCGAGCGCTTGTGCGCCGTGAGCTTGTCCGACCGCGTGAAGCGCTTGCCGCAGCCCTCATGGTCACAGGAGTACGCCATTCGGTCTCGACCCAAATTTGGGAACATGCTTTGCGATGCGATTCATCAGATACAGAAAACTCTGCAAAAGATCAGCGTGGGCCAATGTGCCCTGTCCCCAAACATCAAAAGGCCTCTTCACTTTGTTCACACGACCCAGTTTTCGTTCTCCGCTCGAGCGAGCGTGCGCGAGGTCCAACCATCTACAATGCTGTCGCTCGCCGCCTGCTCGCTGCTCGCGCTCGTGCTGGACGGCAGCACACCCGTCTGCACGCAAGCCGCGGCAGCACGTAGAGCCGCTACACCCGCCATGAACGTGTTTGATATCGACCCGACGACGTATAACCCCGAAAAGGGCGGCCTCTCGCAGACCATTGCGAACACGCTCAGGTCGCCACGGCCGGAGGGATCACACAGCACGGGCTACCGCTTCATGCCACTCTCGACGGTATCCAAAGATTCGGCTCCCGCGCTCGTTTGCCTCGCCGGCTTCTTCCCGGGCCTGAGCACCGATGACCTGCTCCGGCCGCAGCCGCTGCCATTCCCGCCGCCGGGCACCTGGAACTACCACGTGCTCACAGGCGAGGCATGCTCGTCGGGCGTCGTCTGCCTGCCTGGCTCGGCCCTGCTCGACAGCCATCCCGACACAGTCGGGGTCGTCTGTGCCAGCACGGCCCTCGGGATCGAGTTTCCCGACCGCAGCGAGCACGAGGTGATTGCGCTCATCGACCGCGGAGACGTCGCGACTCTTGACCGGCGCGAGTTCGACAACCAGGCGTTCTACGCCTTCGGCGACGAGGAGGGCCGAGTGCAGATCCGATGGATCGCAGAGGTGCCCGCCGGCTGGCGCATCCTCGGCCGGCTGCTCTACGCGCAGGTGACGAGACCTCATGATGATGATTGCCACTGATGACCTCAGATGACCTCTGATGACCTCTGATGAGCGTCGTCTACGTATATCGCAGATGCCGTTTGTCAGCCGGGCAGGCACCAACCGCGGCTTCGCTGAGAATGACGACGAGTTCGAGTTCTAGGGAGAGATCGAGTTCTAGAGAGAGAGAGAGAGGACAGCTTGAGAGGCGCTGTGAATGAGCGCGGCATGTGCTGCGTGAGATCGAGTGAGATCGACGCAGGGTGCTCTCGACACGGAGAGGTTTGCGTGACGCGTCGCACGTGTCCGGTCGGAGAGCGCCAATGGGATGCGGCGCGTGTTGGCCAGGGCTGCCGCCCGGCGAGGCCGCCGACGTTCGCGTCATTGGTTCGCGTTCGTCCGGAGTCTGCGCGGGTCCGGCCGCGGCATACACCCTACAGGCGCTCGCGCCGGCTCCGTCGGGGTCTCGGCTGTCCGCCGTATAAATCCTTTTTCTTCGCGTCTCGCTACAGCTTGAGCGCGGGATCGGGAACAATTGATCGGGAATTTCGGTATCTGTGCCGGGGGCCGTGATACCCGGCCGCGGACCCTGGACGGTGGACCTCTCCTCCCGCTCGCACAGCTGTAGCCGGGAACGCACCTCGGCACCTGTACGACTATGAAAGATAGCAGGGAGCGCGAACACACAAAAACTCGACGTCGCGTCACGGTCCACGGACCACGCATCAACCATCATGCGGTCCTGTCGCTCTGTCGAGAGTTGCCCGTTGCCGTTCTTGACGCGTCCGATGGGATTCGCACCGTCAATGTGCGACGCGCCACTCATCCCCCCCCCCTCCCCCGGCGCCGGCCACGTCATATCGTCATCCTCCTCCTCATCCTTCTCAATACATGCGCGTTCGCTTCGCCGGGCCGCCGCCGCCGCCTCCGTAACCGCCCGAGGGACGCGCGTCGTCCGGCTCAACGCCCATCTTTCGTAGCTCGTCGCGGAGGCGGTCGGCGGTGCCAAAGTCCTTGGCGCGCTTGGCCGCCACCCACTGGTCAAGCTG
Source organism: Chrysochromulina tobinii (assembly GCA_001275005.1). Taxonomy (NCBI): domain Eukaryota; phylum Haptophyta; order Prymnesiales; family Chrysochromulinaceae; genus Chrysochromulina; species Chrysochromulina tobinii. The sequence continues at coordinate 522 of JWZX01001628.1, read as the reverse complement.
CCTCTCCGTATGGGGGTCGAGATGGCCGCCGCCGCCCCGAGGCGGCGGGTACTGCGGCGGGTAGGCCTGATGGGCCGCGGGCGGTGGCTGGGCATACGGATCATAATAGGGAGCGGGAGCGCCATAGTGGGCGCCATACTGCGGCGGCGGCGGACCCCGCGCATACCCGCCGAAGGGCGCGGGCGCGCCGTAATGGGCACCATAGGGCGGGGGCGGGGCGTGGTGCGGCGGTGGGTAGTCGTATCCGTGCGACGGCGGGTAGTCCCAGCCGCGCGGCGCGCCGCGGTCGTAACCGCCACCGCCACCGCCACCGCCACCCGACATGCTCGATGGGACATTGGGACGCGCGCGATCGGGCTCTACGCCCATCTTTCGTAGCTCTTCGCGGAGGCGGTCGGCGGTGGCGAAGTCCTTGGCGCGCTTGGCCGCCACCCACTTGTCCAATTGCGACTCGATCTGCGAGTCGCGCGCGTGAGCGGCGCCGTACGCGCCGCCGCCGCCATACGCGCCGCCGCCGCCATA
>JWZX01001624.1:0-16741 GCA_001275005.1 Chrysochromulina tobinii | reverse complement strand
CCCCCCCCCCCCCCCCCCCCTCCCTTGCCTACTGCTATTGCCGAAAACGCGGTTTCGTTAGGCTGAAACTTCGGACTTCCTTATAAGGAACCGCGCGATAGCTGTTCAGCGAGAGGAGAGAGGTTTTGCGGCTCATCCAGGAGGCAGCCGCCATGAACCGGCTCAAAGGTCTGGCCAAGAGTGTGATCGTGCCGAGCCCGGCCAAAGGTGCCGATCCGTTCGCAGCCGCTCTGCGCATCGGGAAAGAGGCCTTGCAGGCAGAGGCGGAGTCAAAGAAGAAGGAGGACGGAGAGGGTGGCTCGAAGCAGCGGCTCAAAGAGCTGATCTCCTTCGTCGAGAGCAGTATGCAAAAGCGTGGTTCCACACTCACCGCCTTGTGGCGCGAAGCGTCCGACAGCAGCCACCCGAAAGCGCTCGAAGAGTTTGAGTACCAGCTGTCTCAGACTTTTAAGGGCGCAGCGGCGGAGGTCCTCGAGCATCTTCATCAGTTTGCCGATGAGGAATCTAAGGGGAGGGGAAAGGCGATTAAGCAGGCGACGTTCGACGCACAGACTAAGCTCGAGCGCCTGCGCATCGCGTCCAACGTCATGATGGAGAACAAGGAGAAGAAGATGCAGGCTGAGTTTATGAAGATGCTCGACGACAAGGTCGAGGAACTCTCCAAGGGCGGCGACGCGTTGATGCGCCAGGCGACGCAGCGCAACAAGGAGCTGAGCGAGCAGCTGCACGAGACTCAGATGAAATGCACCTCGACGGAGGACCAGCTCACGATCGCGCTTCTGGAAAACGCAAAATGCAAGACCGTGCTTGAGCAGGCCAGCCAGGCGCAGGCTGGGCTCAAGCCGTGCTTCTCGTTGGTCGAGATGACGCCTCCCGAGGACAATGCGCTTCTCGTGCAGATCAACGCGCTCGCCGGTGGGTTGGGCGCGTACTGCAGGCGGCGCGACCAGCTAGCAAGCGTCGAGGCCGGTTACGTCAAGCAGCTCGAAGAGTCCGTGGCAAAGGCCACCAACGATGCCGAGCTAGCGCGCATCGAGGCGGCCGAGGAGCTCAAGCGGCAGCTCGGGGAGTTGAACGCCCGGTTGCTCGCGGAGCATGAGGAGGCGATGGCTGAGCAGATGCACAAGTTGAACTCGGCCGCCGCTGCCGCCGCCGCCGAAGCGTCGCGTGTGGCGACGCTATGTACGACGCTCGAAGGACAAAGGGATGAGGCTCTCGAGCGTGCGAGGCGAGCGGAGGCGGAGGTGCAGCGGATGCTGGATGAGCTGAGCAAGAGCTCCAACAAGGACGAGGTTGCGCTGCGACAGGAGATCGTCGCGCTGCGCAAAGAGATCGACAAGCTGCGCAACGACGTGAGCGGGGTGCAATCGTCGCTGGAAAAAGCGCTCGGAGAGAATGGTACACTCATTCAGCAGATGTCGCATCGCGAGGCGTTCACGTCTGCGCTGCAGAATGAGATGGATCAGAGCAAGAGCGCACTGCAAGAGACGCTCAAGCAGCTTGGCATCCAGGTGGACGTGAACACGACACTTTCCGAGCAGCTGCTGCTGCTGCGAAGCACCTCTGAGAAACTCAACGACGAGATCAATCGTTGCAACGCCGCATTGCAAGCTACGTTGTCCGAGCTGGGCATCGTGACGGATGAGAACAAGACCCTCAGCGAGCGCCTGCGCGATCTTACCGAGGCAACACAGCAGGCGACCAAGCAGGTCAGCGAGTGCCGCATACAGCTCGACGACACGCTCAAGATGCTTGGTCTCACCGTCGATAAGAACAGAAGCCTCTCGGAGCAACTCGAGGACCTTGCCAGAGCGTCGAAGCAAATGGCGGACGAGCTGGCGCGCATGATGGCAGCGCTCGAGCACTTGAAGCGCGATCTCGGCTTCAAGATCGACGAGAACAAGACGCTCGCCGAGAACATTGAAGCGCTCACGAAAGCGTTCGCCGAGATCACCGCGAACTACGAGCGTGAGAAGGCGCAGGGCAGCGGCGCGCTCAAGGCACTGAAGGAGCAACTTGAGGCGCAGATGCTCGACGAGCGCACGAAGGCGCTGCGCACTCTCGAGCGTGTCGAGAGTGAGCGCGACCTGCTGATGAAGCGGCTCGAGGCCGAGCAGGCTGAAGTCGCCAGGGCGATCGCAGAGACCAAATCTGTGCGCGAGCGGCTGGGGGCGCGCATCACGGAGCTCGAGGCACAGCTTCGAGAGAGTAGGCGGCACGAGGCCGAGGCGAAGAAGAGCGAGGCGAACCGCACCAAAGAACTTGAGCGGGTGCAGGTGCAGCACAAGGAGATGAGCCGGCGCTACCGGATGGCGGAGGCGGCGCTCGTTCATATGTCCAAGGAGCTCGGCACCACCTTGATCGCGCTCGAGCAGGCGACGCAGGCCAAGGCGGAGGCATACGCCAAGGCGGGCGTGGCGCGCAACGACGCAGACGCGCGGGTCAATCAGGTGCTCTCGGCCGCCAAGGTGGAGCGCGAGCTGCTAACAAAGGCGGCCCTTCACGCCGTCCATCAGATGCAGGAGCACGTGGCGAGTACCTTGGGCTGGCTCGGTGCGCTCCATGCGTCGCCAGACCCGCCGCCCGCGACGGCGCTCTCCGGTGGCAAGAGTCGACATCGGTGGGGCTTCACGTACGTCGCCCCGAGCACGAGCAGCAGCGTCGCCGGCGACCTCTTGGTCGGCAGCAGCACCCTTAAGCTTGACGGAGCATTCTCGCCACGCGATGCTCGAGGTAGGAGCACCACGAGTGAGCTGCCACCGATGCCTTACTCGGCCCGTCCACCCGAGCACGCGGCCAACTCAATCAATCCGCTCGCCGCGTCGAGCGCAGGGCGGGGCCAATCCACGCATCGCGGTGGGATCGGTCTGGCGCTTCAGCAGCCCACGTTCGCAGATGGCCATCGGATGGACAGCCGCAGCGGCATGCGCCCTCCGATTGCGGATGCGTGGCCGCGGCCGCCCTCGAAGCCACTTGAGATGGGTGTCTCCACCAACGGTGAGATCGTGCACTCGTTTGCAGAGGCGCTCGAGCTAGGCGAGCGTGAGCGCTCGGCCCTCAGCGATGGCGCGGTGGCGCTCGCCCGCGCGTGCCTGCGAGAGGCAATCTCCCTCGAGGAGGCTGAAATACGTGCCGCCCGCGCCGCGAGCCCCAGGCGGAAGCACCTCGGCACCTTCTAGTTAACTTTGGTGTATGTGGTTAGGGATATGGCCTGATGTCACAGGTGTACCTTGAACAGCCAATTTTAAAACGCGTGCTCGTTACTCTCGCGAGTCGACTCGAGGCCGGTCGACTCGTTGCGGGAACGTCGTCCTTCCGCGTCACTCAGGGTCGACATCGATTGCGGAGCTGTACGGGGTCGTCGAGCGCACCGGCGCTGGGCGGGCCTCGATGCGTGCGAGGATGTTGTCGAGTGAGTCGCTCAGCGCCGTATATGCGCCCGCCTCGGTCATTTCGCGTATGACTTGCTCGTTCAGCCCGCCCGGCGTCTGCTCGTGCACGAGCTCCTCGAAGGTCGAGGGGCCGGCGATCGCCGAGTCGTATGTGACCGTGTGGAACACGGCACCAGTCCACTTGGCGGCCGACTCGGCATCCACGCCCTGCGCGACGAGCCACTGCTGGGTGGCGAGGTGCTGCGCGTACAGCTGGCCCATCAGCGCGGTAACGGGCATCATCTTCTTCATCAGCGCCTCCGTCGCCACGGGCACTACCGTGCCGAGCGCGCCGAAGAGGCCAGCTATGGTCGGGTGCGGCGGTGTCATGACGGTGGCGCCGTTGTGCTTGGCTACCGGCGGCAGCGGGATGGCGCGTACGACCTGTTCTGTCGGCACGGGCGCGCACACCTCCTGCAGTAGGGCGAGTGGCGCCGTTGAGACTAGCGATACAACAGTGTGCCGGGCCTGAAAGCGCAGCCCACGCAGAACCTCCTCGCAATGCTTGGGAAGCACGCCGACGAACACGATGTCGCACGCGTCAAGGACCGCCTGGTTGTCGGCTGCGATCGTCACCATATCGGGGAACAGGGCCTTGAGCGTCGCCACCTTATCCGCACCGCGCGGGGACAGCACAATGCTCGTCATAGGCAAAGTGCTGAGCGTGCACATGCCACGGACGATGGCGGACGACATTGTGCCGACGCCCACGAAACCGTAACGCGGCGGCGGCGCAGCCACGAAAGGACTCGCAAGCATGATGACACACGACCCAAGGTGAGTGATCTTGTAAGGATGCAATTTCTTGACGAATTTTCCTAAACGGAACTTCCACACCCCCCCTCCAGCGAGGCAGAAGAGAGGTGACGAAGAGCGAGACAGGACGAGTCACCAGCGCGGGTCGCTCCCGTGTCCCGAGCGCCGGCAGGGTCTCAAGACGGTCAAGTACGATTGTAGTTTGTACGATAGTCGTGTCACGATGTGCGGACGATGTGCGCGCGTTTACTCTGCTCCTCGGACGGGAGTCGCGCCTGTGACCGGACTGTCACCGCGTGTATGAAGACTCGAAGTTAGTGCTTTGAGGGACAGAGAGTTAGATGCTCTAATATTAGATCTAATCTTCGCCAACGAGACCACGTCATAACGTGCAGAACACTCGACGCATGAGATCCGAGACTGCAGACTCGCCGGGGCGACGCGACGCGGTCGCCCACGGGGTCGGGGAGCTGCTCCTCCACTCGAGTACGACGAATGCACGCACGCCGACGCTCGCCCATGTGCACAGAGTCGGCGCTATAGCATTCTGCTCTATGCATGCTTCGTTTCGCCCTGGACTGCCGCCGTTCTTCCTTCCGGTGTGGGCGTTGACGCTGCCTGGTCGCCGAGTCGACTTGTGTAGAATTCCTACGAGAAGACCACAAGCACGCGCTTGGTTCGTCCGGACCGAAAGATGCTCCTCTTCGAGCCCTCTTCGAGCCCGTTCGAAGATCTTCAACCGTGGGTTTGGCCTCTACTCGCACTCGCCCAGACTTTGACGAGACTTTGACGATGTCTCGTCACCGAGTCCGCTCACGTCGAGTCATCGAGAAGAGGCCCAGCATCCTACTCGGACTTAGGCTTGGGCTTGCTAAACTTGCGCTTCACCTTCTTGTAGATGTCGACTCCCCACTTGAGCTGGAGCAGCCAGCCAGCCAGCCAGAGCAGCACGACGGCGTCCACCTCCCACGAGGGCACGTGCACTGGGAAGCCATCTGGGGCGAACATGCGCAGGTAGCACGTGCGGATCACCGCTTTGCCGAAGAGCACGCACCTGAGCGCGTAGAAGCTGAGGGCGAAGATGGCGAAGCACAGTAAGGTGCTCTTCTCGGCAATGGAGCCGTCGAGCTGACGCACCAGGTTCATCGCGTTCAGCGCGGGCGAAGAGAACTCCATGGCCATCGCCCATAGGCCCGAGTACGGAAGAGCCGAACGGCGGGCGAGAACAATCGTCACACCGAAGAAGGTGACGTGATGGAAGAGCTGCTCATTGCCCTTATCCCAACCGATGCACCAGTAGAATAGGTAGAAGAGCATGAGCGCTCCGAAGACGGACCCGAGGAAAGCGGCCGACTCCTGCACCATGAGGTAGTCGATGTCGCCCGCGGCGAGCAGCGCGCCACGGTCGCCTAGGGCGCGGATGGGCTCAACGTCAACGTAGCTTTGGACGGCGGCGAACGCGGCTGAACCGTAGGCGGTGTTGAAGAAGCCCGACCAGATGAGCTGCGCAGCCTCGATCGAGAAGTTGCGCCACCCTGCCTCTGTCATCGTGGCACTGCCACTCGCTGCCGAAATTGCATCCTTGGTGAGCGGTGGCCTCCAGCGGATGACGCGGTGAATGTAGAGGAATAGGAGGTACTGCGAGGAGATGAAAATCGGCGTGAGCACGATGCACAGCCGGTCGTAGCGATGGTAGTCTATAGCGAAAAAAGAAATTGAAGTGGACATGACATTCATCGCTGCCAGGCCAGTGACGGCCTTGACCCTCGCGCGTGTGAGCGCTGAGAATGAGCGAGGAAACTGAGAATCGTGGTGAGAATGTGCCAGGGTATTTCACAGTTAAGGTGGAGTCAACCATCTGAGGTTCATGTGAGCCGTGTGGTTAAACTCCCCACAGAGTACGTGGGCACCTGGGCTGAAGCAGGCGGGAAAGGCACCGTCGGAGTTGTGATACCGACCTCGCCCAGCAATGTCCAATGACTTGCATGAGAGGCAGAGGGAGCGCTCAAGGGCTCGGTGTGCGGCGCTTGTTGGTATCAAATCGTGTTTTTCATCGGCGCGCCGCTTCGGTGCGGTTTCTCCGCCAGCCGGCCGCCGCCGCTCACATGCTCACGTCTCACGACGTCTCACACGCTATAGTTAAAATGAAAACCCTGCACTTGTACAGCTGATGTGAATTCCCCGATCCCCGATTGAATTGCGGCGCGGGCGTCACTGCTTGGCCGTTTTGGCCGTTTTGGACATCATGCGCTGAACTTTCTGGATCATCATGCTGAACCACATGAGGTTGAGGCCGACGGGGATGGGCACTGTTAGCCTCCCGATCCAGAGGTCGAGCTTGGGGAGCCCGCAGCTCTGCAGCCAAAACATCTCGGCGTAAATGTAGAGGAGCAACGGCACGGGCAGCACGCGCACGATGGAGAAGCTCAACATCCACGCTGCAGCCACATGTTTTTCGAGTGGCGACTTGAACTCGCGCAGGAGGAGGTACGAGTTCTGGCCGATATTGGTCACCTCGGTCCCCAAGTAATAGAGGACGAAGAAGAACACATTGCCGCGTAACGCTGAGTACGGCCACGCGATGAGGGAGATCACGTGATGCACCCACATAATCATGTACTGCGTCGGGCTGCCGAGATCCTTCTTCATCTGTTTTGGATAGAGGATGAGCCACACGCAATCGGCCAGAAAGTAGCCGCAGGTTAAGCCAACTGCGACGACGCCGTACAGGTTCGAGGGCGTCGTGATCAGCGACTTCACGCCCGAAGCGCACTCGAGATTCAACCCCGACGGGCTGTTCATGAAAAGCCATCCTGCATATAGCGATAGCGGCGACAGTATGGAGGCATTGATCAAAGAGGTGACGCACGTGGCCGTGAAGAGCCTCCGGTCGGGCTCGAGCGAGGTGAGCAAGGCCTTGCTCACTACCGTAGTTGTTGTGAAGAAGGCGAAGCCGCCGACCGCGCACGCCACGAGCGTCGATGTCGCGACGTCCATCTCGGACTTCGACAAAAAATCTCAGACAACCTCGCGTGTCGACCCATCCCGCTACACTCACCCACACTGCCGATCACTGCTATTGGTCGAAGTTCCGTTACGGGCACTCGATCATGGCTGAAGCGGTTGCTGTCCTACAAGTACTAGCCGCCTCTTCTGCCGAAGAGCCGGCCTGCTCGTAGAAATGGCGTACGCCGCTGCAGCCAAGGCCGCGGGAACGCGTGTGCTGCAGTCGGCCGTGTCGCAATTCGACGCGGGAACCGACAAGCTGCTGCTCAATGGCCACCGGACGATCGATCTGGTCGACAAGCGGCTCACGGACGTGGACGTCGCGACGCTGGCCGTTGCGCTGACCGAGACCAAGAAGTTCAAGGTCGTCGACCTCTCTTACAACGAGCTTGGTGCCGGCGCGGCGATGTCGCTCTCTCAGGTGGTCAAGAGCAACACCGTGATCACGGCTCTCGACCTCTCCGAGAATGGCATCAACGCGCACGCGGTCGAGGGCCTGTGCGCGGCGCTCAAGACCAACGGCACGATCCGCGAACTCTCGCTCAGCGGCAACGCAATCGGCGGCAGCGGCGGCATGGCGGTCGCCGAGCTGCTGCAGGTGAACACCACGCTCGAGCGGCTGTCGCTCGCCAACTGCAACCTGACTACCGAGAGTCTTGTAGCGCTCGCAACGGTGCTGCACGAGAACGTGACTCTGCGGGCGCTCGACGTGAGCCGGCCGCTCGCACGGACAATCATGGACGAGCCGGCCTCGCACGTTGCGCGCATGCTCAAGGTGAATTCGTCCCTCGTCGAGCTCGATCTTTCGAAGGCGGGCGTGCGCGACTTTGGCTTGCGTCTCATTGCGGAGAACCTCTTCCGCGCCGGCGCCAGCTCGGCGCTGGCTGCGCTTCGCTTGCGCTGCAACAAGATTGAGCTTACCGATGCAGACTGCGTGCTGGCGCTCCGCTCCCTGCTCATGTATGAGGAGGGGCGCCCATGTCGGCTCGAGTCGCTCGACCTTGGGGGCAACCAGCTACGGGACGACGGAGCCGAGAAGCTCGCCGAGATGCTCAATGTGAATGCGAGCCTGCGCTCGGTCGACGTGGGCTCGAATGGGCTGATGTCGCGGGGTCTGTGCGCGATCGCGCACAACGTCATGCGCCACCCGAAGCTCGTAGAGCTCAAGCTGTGGGGAAACCACTTCGACACGGCTGCTGGCTATAAGTTCCAGAGCTTTCGAGGGTCGCTCGACTTCGTCGTGCAGCAGGTGGACGGCGTATACCACTGCGTCGACGCGCGGTAGGGCCATCGCAGCGACGCGGCGACCGGGGACGGCGGCGCGTGGCTCGGAGAGTCAGGTGGGGCCCGTGGAGAGAGGAGAGGAGAGAAAGAGAGCACTCTCTGGGAGACCCGCTGTCAGGCACTCACGCAGAGCGATGTCAGCAGCAGGTAGGAAGTGGTGCGTTTGAGCGTACGCCGCGGTCCTCCTGTAATCCTCCTGATGGCGTGCGGCATGGCGTGCGGAGGTGCGGTGCCTGGCCGTTGCTGTTGCCTACTACTATTTACCAAGACCTCGAGATGGATGGACGTGACATGAAGTCTGTCGAAGTGTGGGATGTTCTATTCCTATTTCAGGATAAGTTTGTCTTCGTTGACGCTTCTCTTTACTCATTTCCTAGGCACGATTCTCTTGTAAAACTTCCCCAACGCAAAAGTTGTGCGTGACCAAGGGGCTGGGATCCCAGCCCCTTGGCGTGACCCTCCGCTGTCGACGAGATTTAAGACTGCCACCCTCACCAATGCAACCGGCTCCACTAACCTCACCGAGGGCACCGCCGGCTCCACCGGCTCCACCGGCTCCACCACCGGCTCCGGTCAACACGCGTCCCAGTTCCGCTCGCAAGCCTATTCCAGCATCCAAATCGGCCCCGTGCTTTGCATTTACACCGACAACGCCTCGTAGATCTTCGTTTACCACGCCGAGTGTTCTCCGCGAGAATTTGCTTCCACCTCCAAATGCGAGATCGCAGTTGGAACCACTGCCATCGGAGGTGCTGCTCTCGGTAAGGACGGTCACGAATGGCCGGTTTAGCATCACGACCGAAACGGTGCTGGAGATTACGGAGACTACGTTGCTATATGGCCGCAACGAGATCGATCTTGACACCATCGAGGCGGCCTGGGCGAATCAGGCCGAGCGCAGCGTCTCGCTTAAGTTCAGCTACAAATCGAGGCCCAAGGTGTTTTTCTTAGAGAACGCCAGCGCATGTGCGGATGTGGTGTCGCTGCTCCAAGAGCTGTGTGAACTGTCCGAAGGCATGGACAGGCCGGGGCGCACACGTCGAGCCTCACACGAGGAGCCGCTACACGAGGATGGCGGCGGTGGTGTTTTCGACCGGCGAGCGCCATTGCGCGACGACGCCGGCTCGTCCTCAGACGCGGATGGAGTGGACGGCGGGGTGGCCGCCCCGACGTGGGTACACTCCCTCCTGGGTGTGTTTGGCGGCTGCACGGAGATGATCGACTACCTGTACGGCCGGCTGCTCTCGGGCGAGTGCTGCCGACACTACCCGTGCGAGGCGCTCATCTTTGGCGTGTGCATGCCGCTCGCACTCGCGGGCTACTGGCTGCGCGACACCACCGGGATCTACGAGGAGACGGCGCACCCGTTCTCGGGAGAGAACGAGGAGGGCTACGAGCAATGGCTCGAGGCGAGCTGCGAACTCGGGGCGCTCGAGCTCGATGCCCAGATGGTGTACCACCACGGCAAGTTCATGGACGCGCGCAACAAGCAAAACCAGGAAGGCACGCAGTGGCGCCTCGAGCCCGTGTGGAATGTGACGGTTACGCTGCTCGACCCTCTCCCCGCATCGTGGAGACGCAAAGGGTGGACCGACCGCTGGATGGCGGTCGCGCACACGTACGTGATCGACTCAGACCGCCCGTACTGCACGGGCGAGGTTCTCGAATCGCTCAACGAGGCCAGGCGTGACTGCAGCGACCTCAAATGGATCCCTCAGAGATTTCGCGGCATCGCCGACCCGGAACACGCGCTCAGCGCCCCGAACGAAATGGACGGCGGCTTCACGCAGTGCTGGGTCGCACGCACAGACCAGAGGAGTATCTTCCTCGACGTGTCGGAGCCACTCTCGCTGTACGGCGACGTCTTTGCCGTGCTACTGTGTATGGGCATCTCGCTCACCTTTGCCGTGTGCTTTGCGCGCGTGCATCGCGAGAGCATCCTCGAAGCAGTGCACAAGATGCGAGGCGCCGGACCCGCGGACCCCTCTATCATCGATGGGCCGCGCGGTGGTAAGAGCAGGCTCAATGTGAAGACTGGTGTGAAGACTGGGCTCCTCGCTCTGGGGACCGGTCCCGTCGGCCGAAAGGGACTGGCCGAGAGGGACGTGGGTCTCATCTGAACAGGCCTGTGATCTGTTCCTGCCTGCTCACTACCTGCTCACGGGAGACGGAGCGCCACACGGGAAAAGCCGCGCCATCGCAGTCATGCCCGAAATCATATCGACATATCATACCGGACGTCGATCGATATTAAGGCCCCCGCTAGCGCTACCGACCGATCACCGACCACCGAACCGAGTGATTTAGCCATTAGCGCATCACCGCGTTACATCGGCCACGCCGGCCGGCCGCGTAATGCGTGAAAGCCAAACGATAATTATAGATTCGAAAAAGTCGCCGGGAACTTTCCTACACGCCCCCGGCGGCAGCCGCCCAGCTCGGCAGCCTGCGGCCCGCAGCGCGGCACGCTAAGGTAAACCGCACGCGCCGCGACCGGCACCGCCCGGCTCTCCGGAGCAGAGCGGACCGCGGGCACACGCGCGCGCCGTTATCACGCGGCGGCTGCAGCGCGCACCGCGACCCCACGTGTGGTATCTATACATGCCCTCCATGTGTGTCGCCCAGGCCTCGGTGGTGCGCCGACTGCCGAGAGCGGATCACACACACACACAGGTGGCTCCCGCATCGCTCATGCCGCCCTACCCAGGCGCATTCGGCGCGCGCACGCTCAGGCCTTGCTGCTCTCAGCTGGCTGATCAGCCGCGGCCGCCTCCTGGGGTAGCCCTGCGACGGCGGCCTCTGCCGCCTTACGCTTCTCCACCTCGTCCTTGATTCCAGTGATCCAGTCAGGGACGACGCCGAGCGGCGCGATGGACTGCATCTCGCGACGCGGCCCTAGCACCGCCAAATCGACTGGGATTTCGACCGGGGGTTTCTCGACGAGCTTCTTGACCGCAACCGTCGTGGCTGTGGTCAGGATGTTGTTGAAGATCCAATAGACGCCCAGCCCGGCAGGCGCATTCATCGCGAACCAGCCGAGCATGAATGGGAGAAGGCGCAGCACATAGCCCGTAGTCTGGCTGTTCTTATCGCCCGACTCCTCGAGTGCTTCGAAGGAGCCCAGCAAGTACAGCGCCGCCGTCTGCGTGCACACGAGGATGGCCGGAATCGTGAGGTAGCAGAGCGTGTCGTGCCAACCTAGGGGCGGCGCGCCGTTCGCCCAATTCTCGGTGAGCCAGCTGAGGCCCTGGCTGCGGTCTGCTATGGGCCCCGAGAGTGAGGGCAGCCAAAGGAAACCCTCGCTGTAGACCTGCGCCTTGGCGATCGAGGTGACCGAGTAGTACACACCGAGGAAGACGGGGATCTGTGCGAGCGACGGCAGGCAGCCCGCGAGCGGGTTGACGTCGAACTTCTCGAAGAGCGCGCCCGTCTCGACGTTGAGCAGGTCCGTGTTATCTCCATACCACTTTTTGACGATTTCCTGTTGCGGTTTCATCGACTTCATGCCCGCCGACGTCGCCAGCTGCTTCCAGTTCAGGGGCAGCGTCACAATCTTTACGGCGAGCACAAAAAGGAAAATGGAGAGGCCGTACGCACCCGGCACGCCCATGCCCGCCAGGAAGTCGTGGACGGTGAAGATTCCGTCCTCGACCGTTTTGATGTACGTGTCCCACCAGCCGAGCTCCCCGCTGGCTGCTTTGACTGCCTCTGCCGTCATGCGCACGGCCGGCTCGGCATCAGCAAGCTGCAGGAAGCTGCCAAGTTCCGGTCCCGAGAGCGCCGCGCGAACGCCGCTGCTGCGCTGAACTGCTGGGAGGGCGCGCGTCGCTGTCGTGGAAGCGAGCCAGCAGTGTGCGGCCGGAAGCATTGCGAGGAGGGTCATTCGACCTAATGAAATCGGCGACATGCGCGTCCCGGCTTCTCGATCTTGATCTCTCGGACAAGAACTCATGTCGTGATGATTGCTGATTGCTTTGGGCCAACTTGTTAACTGTGAAACGAGCACAGACTGAAGACCTGCAACCAGACACGCTTTTGTCATGTGTGTTCACACGTTATCGATTGAACTAAGGGGCCGCTCTCACCATCGATTCATACAGACCATCAGACCAACGATTTGCAGTTTCGCGCACCTGGTTCAACCTAGGTTCACCCCTTCTTCAAGATCTCCTCTTCGTCCTCGCTCCAAACTGCCGATCTGCCGTGCGCCGCCCGACAGCTCCACGAGAGCTGCACGAGAGCTATACGATAGCCTTCCGCTACAGGTCGTCGAATCGCAGCTCAAACCACCTGGCCGCTGCCGCGCGCCGCCTCAATGAGCTGCAAGTCCTTTTTGAGCTGCTCATTCTGCGGGTCGAGCTCCGCTGCGCGTGTGTAGTCGGCCGCGGCCTCATCATACCGCGTGAGCTGGCAGAGCGCCATCCCGCGGCGTGCGAGCAGCTTGAGCAGCAGCGCCTCCGCCTCGGCCGCATTTTGCCCCTGCACGAGGCCCGTGGAGAGCGCGGCGATCGCGGCGCCCGCATCCTCGACTGTATCGGCAAAGGCATGCATCTTGAGGTGACAGGCCGATCGGTTCGCGAGGCACTGGCAGCGGAAGAGCAGCCCCTTGCCCTCGCCAAACCATTCGGCCTGCGCGTCCGCCTTGAGAGCTTTGCCGTAGAGAGCCACCGCCTTCCCCAGCCGTGCTTCCTTGAAGGCCGTGTCCGCGTCGCCCTTCAGCGCGGCCGCTGAGCGCGTGCCCGTGGGCGGCTTGCGCGACGACGCACTCGACGCTCCGTCGGCGCCGCCCTCCTTGGCCCCTTCCGCGTCCTTCTGACCCTCGGCGTCACCATCGTTGGCTTCGACCTCGTCAGGCGCGGCATCGTCATCGTCGTCCGCGTCGTCGGCCGCAGAGCCATTGTCAGTGAGAGCGAGCTGCGAGGGCATCGCCGGCGGCAACGGCTCCAGCTCGACGCCCGCGGCCGCCGCACGGCGTGAAAGCTCGTCGAGGCTGTGAATGGTCGCCGGGTCGGCCGGGCGCAGCTTGAGGCACTCCTTCAAATCCATGGCCGCCTGTGGGAAGTGTGCCTCGCTCTCCTCGATGCGCGCGGCGGCGCGTCGGCGCAGCAGCTCGAAGCGCAGCTTGTCGGCCTTGGCCGCTTGGCCGTTGGTCATCGCCATGACGTCCTCCGGCGGAATCGGCTCTGCGAACAAGCCGGTGTGCTCCATGGCGAGTTCCGTGGCTCGCTTCGCCTCCGCATCGAGCTCGGTGAGCGCCTTGGTGCAGTCGCTATCGCATGCAAAGGGCTCCCCGAGGTAGAGGTGGCACGCCGCGCGGTTGGCGAGTGCCGCCACCTCGAGGGGCACGAGCTCGAGCGCCGCGTCGTAGAGCTCCTTGGCCTTGGTGAGCGGGCCGTGTGCCTTGGTCGCCTCTCCGCCTCCCTCATGCACCGCCGACTGCTGGTGGCTCGCTAGCAGCTCATCCGCTTCCGTAAGCTTCTTCACCATCGCCTCGTGCCGCTCGACGAGCGCCTGGATGTCCGAGTGGAGCATCTGGCGGTCGGCCGCGTCCGACGGCAGGTTGCCCTCGGCATACGTGAGCGCCACCTTGAACTCGACGAGCGCGCGGTGGAGCACGCCCGCGTTGGCGAAGGCGACGCCGCGGCGCGTGTGCAGACGCAGCCTGGAGCGCACGAGCGCCGTCTCGGACTTGGGATATTCGGTAACGCAGCGCGCCTTGGCCATGGTGACCAGCGCATGACCGCAGTCCTCGGCGGCATCGAGGAAGGCCTTGCGCTGGATGCGGCACGCGGCGCGGTTGGACCAGCACGCGACCACGCAGTCGATCGCCTGCCCCATGATCCTCTCCTTGAAATGGTTGAGCGCCATCGTGTACGCCTCCTCCGCTGAGCGGGAGTCACCCATTCGGAAGAAGCGATCGCCACGGTCCTTGAGCCACGCAGGGTCGCGCTGCGAGATGTCGCCGTCACTGGGGCGCGACTTGAAGAGGTCGGGTGCAGTGAGTGGGTCGAGTGGATAGTCAGTGTCGCCTACCGCTCCCTTTGTACGCGCGGGCGCCGTCAGAAGCTGCTTGGTGAAGCCGATCTTAATCTTGCCCGTGCCGCGCACCGGCGGCAGCGCGGCGGCCGGAGGCGCGGGCTTCTTGGCAGGCGCTGGCGGCGGCGGCGGCGGTGGCGGCGCGCCGGTCGCCGCGGCCGTGTCGTCATCGTCTTCCTCTTCCGAGATATCATGCTTGAACACGTCCTTGAACTTGTCCGCATCGACGAGCGGTGGCGCCTCGTCCGTGACGTCGACGATACGGCTGGCCGAATCCTCCGACAGCAGCCCTTCTCGGCGGAGCGCGGCAGTTTCGCTCGCAGTTCTACCACTCGGGAAGCTACTCGGCTTAGCTGGATGGGCGCGGCTGCCGACGCGCTTGCCATCGAGCTCCTGTGTCCAGCTCTCGAGACGCGTGCGCTCCGCCTCGAGCTCATCCTCCTTGAGTGAATCGATGCGATGCCGTGCAGCGCGATCCTTATCCATCTGCTTGCCGAGCGAGTAGCGCGACTCTTCCCACGTCATACGCTTCTTCCGCTCGAGGGCGGCCTCCGCCTCCGCCTCAGCGAGTTTGCGGCTGGTATCACGGCGCTTCAGGCGCTCCGCGCGCGGTAGGTCTACAAGCAGGCGGCCCCACAGCCCCTCCTGCGCCTTGGTGAGCTTGAGGGTGACGACGCCCTGGCGGACGGTCGCAACAGATTGCGTGCTGTCGATCGCACTTTGCAGGTCGAGCTCCAGAAAGTAGGGCGACGCATTAAAACTCACATAGTGCGGTGACGAGAAGACGTTGGTTGAGGCCGACGTGGCGCCGCGGCACTGCGCGGTGACGGTGAGCGTCGTCGGCGTCTCGGACCATTCGTAGGCTGGGGAGATGGGCATCGTCCGACGTTGTCTTTTCTCGAGACCGACGTAAGGCCGTTGCCCAGGCTGGGACGACTCGAGTGAATCGACTGTGAATACGTACTGCTTCAGGTAGAGAGTCATTTCCGAATTAGACGAGGACGTCGCGTAATTTAGGAAATCAGGAATCCCGCGAGCTCTCACTCCATCGAAATGGCACTGTCCCCTCTCACGCTGGCCTTCCAGATCTCGATTCTCTCCTTTTCGACACCATCATTAAGTGCCACCATACCGCCACTATGCTCACGTCGAACGCGCCTCGCAGCCGAGGTCCCGAGAGTGTTCCTCACACGCGAAGAGGGCAAGAATGAAAAGCTCGGCGCACTTCTTGCAGAGCGCGGCGTGCCGACCGAGGAGCTCCCTTGCATCGCCTGTGAGCGCCTGGCTGGCTACACAGCGTTGCGCGAAGCTCTGGTGGCGAATGCGCATGACTGGATCGTAATCACTTCGCCCGAGGCGGCCAGCGTCTTTGTTGATGCATGGCGAGAAAGCGGTTCGCCGCCGCTGGCACGAATTGCGACCGTTGGCGCGGGCACGACTCAGATTCTTACCGCCGCCGATCTCAGTGCCGATTTTGTGCCAAGCAAGGCGACCGGGAAAACGCTCGCGGCCGAGTTGCCGGCTGCGGCTGGCGGCGCCGTCTCTGCGGGTGTTTCTGGCGGGTCTGGGCTAGTCCTTTACCCGGCTTCGGCGCTCGCTGAGCGTGTCGTCGAGGACGGGCTTGCAACCCGAGGCTTCCGGACGCTGCGCATCGAGACCTACACGACACTCCCCGCCACGTGGAGCGAGCATGATGCCGAGCGAGCTCGTGCAGCCAAGGTGGTGACTTTTGCGTCGCCCTCGGCGGTTCGCGCATGGGTCGAGCGTGTGGGCACTGGCGCCACCGCTGTATGCATCGGCGAGACCTCGGCCGAGGAGTGCCGCCGTGTCGGGTTCGCGCCCGAGCGCGTGCACTGCCCTGAGAAGCCAGGCGTCGAGTCGTGGGCGCAGACGATTGTTGACGTCGTCGGGGTCCCAGCGTAAAGGATCACGGGATAACGCCCGCGTAACTCTCTGCGAGTCTAGCCAGTCACAGTGAGACTGCGGGTAACGTCTTAGGACGCGTTTTGACGCGTTCACATCACGTTCACACATGAGGATTTTGTGTTGATTTTGTGTTCCCGGCTTCCCGCTTTCCTCCTGCCGGAGACATGGCGGGCAATTCTTCGCCGGTCAGCGTGCTAGATCTGCCCGCGTTCTCCGACTCTGCCCCTTTCCAGACCGCCGTCAAACAAGCGAGCTACGTCACCCCGACTAAGCCAAGGGGCGCCGTCATCGCAGCGCCACCA
>JWZX01001623.1:0-13213 GCA_001275005.1 Chrysochromulina tobinii | reverse complement strand
GCAGCATTGAAAATGCGTATGAATGTAAGCAAATGCATCAATATCAGAATGCATCATACATGAATGCGTATAAATGCAATAATATGCACTACCATGCAGAAGGTGACGAATGCATTTGGATGAAATGCAATGAAAATGTCAAAAATGCATCAAAATGCATGAATATGCACTTAAATGCGTATGGGGAAAAACAACACCACTTTCGGGAAAAAACAACACTTATCCCCTTGAGTGGAGGGACTTTATGCCGACCTTCAGCAGAATGGCAGGCGTGCAAGATGGGCAACTTCGGGGGACGTCTCGCCCAGAGATTATCCCGAGCCGAGTGCGAAGCTGAAGGTGTGAAAGCGCGCCCCGTTCGCACAGGTGTAACGACGTGACGCCTGTCGGTGCGCCGTCAGGTTCAGAACATGGCGAACGGCTTTGAGTGCCATGTTCCTTGGCAATCGGCTAGTGCTGTGCTGAGGAAAGAAGAGGCGCGTCGCCTTCAGGCTGAGCGGGCCCGCGAATGCCTTTTCACACCTTCAAGTTTCGTCACACTTCTTCGCGCCGTGTTAATGAGCACCACCGGGGCTGGGGCAGGGTACCGGGTAGTTCACACGCGTGACCGCGCATGGTGAGCAAGCCAAGCGCGGCGTCGCAAACGGAAGCAGCTTCCACGCATTGTACCGCTTTCGACAATCATGTGCGACGGCGCCTTGACACGGCGCGGAGAGCGTTGGAGCTGGCAGTGCAGCCTGACTGCAGATGGTTTGAGTTGGCTGAGTTGCGCTGGAAAGCCATCTCGTCCTCTTTCTGCCGAGTGGACCAGATCGATGCGACTACTGAAGATCTGACAATTCGTTCGGAGCCAGTGGTCGTTCTCGACTTTGTTCGGAGTGCAAATTGGCCAGCTGCGACGCAATGGGAACCTGCGTTTCTTAGGGACCACCATCCCGAGCGCCAAGCTGCCCTCAGTGTGGGCGAGGCTTCTGGGGAGGAAGTGCTCGTCCTCCTCTCGGACATGCTTGCCTACTGCCTGGATGAAGCACCTGCGCGGGACGCGACGCCGTTCTACCTATGGGATCCTCGATTTGGCGAGCGTGCGCCTGGGCTTCTGGATGGCTATCGGGCACCAAGCGATCTCATCCCAGAACCCGACCTGATGGCTCTCATGGGTAGCGAACGGCCTCCATACCGGTGGCTTGCCGTTGGTGCGACAGGCTCGGGATGCGACGTGCACCAAGATCCGATCAACACGTGCGCTTGGAACGTCCTTGTGCACGGCTGGAAGCGGTGGGCGTTGATCCATCCCAGTCTGAGCGTCGAGGACGTCTGGGCCCATGACTTAGATGACGATGCGGCCACTGCGCTATGGTTCCTTGAGCGACTGCCGTCGATCGCACAGAAGCATGGCGCTCGGGTACTCGTCGTAGATCAACCGCCTGGCTCCCTCCTCTACGTGCCGGTCGGCTGGTGGCATGCCACCTGGTGCCTCAGCCCTGTGAGCGTGGCGATCACGCACAACGTGGTCACGTGGACGAAATTCTCGTCGACATGGGAGGGTCTGATGCGCGAATCTGGCAGGGGCGTGGCCGGACTCGACCCAACTGGCAACGCGGAAGTCGGACAGGAAGATGTAGATCCTGGCGACCTCTTGGCCAAGCTCACCGCCGCGTATGGGCTGGTAGATGCTGAGCAGGCAGGTAGGTGGCTTTCAGAGATCTCACGGTATGCTGCAGACCACGGACTTGAGCAACCCATAGGTATGGCACGAGTTGCATCTAGCCTTATGTCATAAGAACGGCGGGGTCTCTCTATGCACTCTGGCGCTTTTGGATGTGCGGTGATGTGTGCACTCGGTGCCCTCGGCGTCGTCCGTGTGGTGGCGCGGTGCGCGGCCGGCTCCGGGTTTGGCGTTTGTGTGCAGTGGCTTCGATTACATTTTACATCCCGTACACTTGCAGCACTAGGAACCGTTAGAACTTTCAGGCTTGTCTGGATACTTCAATAGAGTTGTCTCAAAGCTCCTCTCAAGCTTGGCCCGCGTGTTCTGCGGCAGTTGTATGGTTCCCTCCATTGACATCTTTCTTAAGCACCACACGCAATACACTGGCGCTGCGGCCGCAATGAGCAGCCCGCTGACGGCCTTGAGCAGGAATGGCGTGTTCGACATATCTTCGTCGAGCAAGCCGCGATTCGCGTCCTGCCACGCCCCAGCAGGCTCCCGTCGCCACGAAAGGAGGCGCGAAGGTGTGAAAGTCGCTGTGAATATTGAGGGTCGCTGTACACATCGACCTGGAAAACACGTTTCTCCTTTCACAGTCATTGTGTAAAATGCAAGCGTGCAAAAGAGTCTCGTTCGAAAATGTCAGCTGAAGCTTACGACGAGCGCGCGCGCGGCGGCTCGACGAGCGCAATCGCCAGCCAACCCCAGGGCGCTCGATTCGACGCCTTTGACCAGCTGCTCGCGTCGGAGCCCGCAATTGATGAGGTCGCCTTTGTGCCTGGGCCTCTGCATGCAGGCCTGTTTGAGGGACATGACGCGGACGGAGGCGTTCGTGTGGTGCCGCTGCCGCCCCTCGAAGCGGGCATCATTTGTGCGGCGCGCAAGGTCGCCATCGACGTCGCAGCGCTGCCCAAGCTACTGGCCGACTGCCGCGCTGCATGGGTCTCGAGCCGCATGGCGTGGCTGTCCGTGGAGATGGCGGCGGAGACCGCCCCTGAGGCCCAAAGGGCCGCACTCGCGCAGCAGCTCGCACGCAGCTCGCGTGCGCTTCTCTTACTCACCGGTGGTCAGAGCTACACGGCGTGGGCCGACCGCCGGCGCCTGCTGTGTGCTGGCTGGCTGCACCGTGACCGAGTCCCGCAGCACTCCGAAAGTCCTACGACGGAGGTCGACGCGACGGCGTACGAGGAGGAGCTGCGCTTTGCCGCTCTCGTGCTTCGCTCTTTTTCCAAGTCGAACGAGACGTACGCCTAAATACCTCTTATGGCCTCTGAGTGCCTCTGATCGCCTCTAATAATGACCTCTGATGGTCTCCCTCATCAGATACGCCCACCGTCGATGGCTGAGCGCACGCCAAGCGAACGCAGCGCAGGCGGCGCCGGCGGTGCATGCGGCGCCGGCGCAGGCAGCGGCAGCCGAGGGGGAGGCCCGGCTTTGCGCCATGGCGCAGACGAAGCGCAAGTCGAACTACCACGCGGCTCGACAGTGCGCCACGGCCATCCACTGCTTAGCTGCGGCGGTGGTCGCTATGGCGGTGCCTCCCACGCCGACTGCACACGTGGCTCAGGCCGACACCTTAGCCACCCACTCCGCCGGCGCTGCCACCGCCGATGCCGCTTTTGCTGCTGCCACCGATGCCTTCGGCGCCGCCTTTCGACACGAGCTCGAGCGCACGCGGGTTGCGGCAGCACGTGCACCCTCCGACGCCTCAGTGCTCTACACCCGCCGGGCGGCTCTGGAAGCGGCAATGACGGCCCTCCCCCGGCTGGGCCTCGCTCAGCTGGCGGCCGCGCTGCTTGATGACGAGCTTCATTGGGCCCTCGTGCAGATCCGACGGGCGCCCTGGCACGAGGTGCTGTGGCAGCACAGGCGCTGGCTGCTCTGTTGGCGCGCACAGCGCCGTGCCGTCACTCACCAGCCTGTGGTGACGTGGCTCGCAGCAGCTCCGGACGCACCGTCGGCGGTTGCGGTTACGTCAACGGTCGCGTCGGTTTCGTCAATAGTGCCCTTGGCACGAGCGCCTACCTTTGTACCCGCGGACGGCTCCGACGACGCCGAGGAGCAATTGGCGCCGGGCTCTGCCTGCTGGGATCCCGCGACGAATGTGCCGCTGCGGGATGCGACTGCGGACCAGCGTACAGCGGCGGAGCGATGCGCTCTGCTGCACTCGCAGTGGTGTCAGCTGCCGCGCAAGCCACCGCCGGCCCGGGATGGATATTTCGATTGGCCATGTTGACGCGGCAGTATTTCGTGTTGATTAAATGAAGAGGTTGTAAAGTACAGGGCTCTCCATCCGCCCGCACCGTTCAAAAAGCGGGACGGTGTTACGCTGGTCGCGTGATGCGCTGCGAGTTTTACCGGGTCGCGCTGCCCTGAGCACGTAGCCCATTGGCCCAACAAGGGTCCGTTGGCTGTGGCACCACAGCTGCATGCAGCAGCCTCTGGCTCTCCCATTGTGTACACTTTTCAAGTGCGCGCCTACTACCCTCACAATTGATGCGCTGCGCCGCGTAGCCCGCCTCCCGGTCGCCCTTGTGCTGCTTGATCTCGCCTCGCACGCACCCGAGCCAAGCTGCGGTCTCGTCGTTGCACACGGCGAGGCACATGCAAATCTTGTTGCGCGTATCAGCTTGCCGCACCTTGTTGTGGCTCTTGGCATCGACGGCCTCGTTGTGCAGCCGCGCATGCTCTCGACCGCACTCGATGATCGCCACCAACGCATCGACTGTCTTCGGGTCGTTGGCGAGGGCTTCGAGGTGCCGCTGACTCCACATGCCGCGCGACAGCAAGTCCTGAAAGTGCATCAACGAGCGCGCAACGGGCACGCGCGGCGCCAGTTCTTTGGCGTTGGAGGAAGAGGACATGATGCTCCCAGCGACGCGGCGCGGGTGCGACACACACGACCCGAGTGCCCACTGTGCCGGGCCCAGGGTTAACACACGCTGCCGTGAACACAGAAATCATTCAAGTTCGTCTTTCCTCTGCCGTCTTTTCGTCAACAAATTTTGGTTGGCTTCGTCAACGCGCGCGACCCATTGTGCGGTCGGAGGTGCCGCGTTGTGAGTCTCGACACGAGACATGCTGATGACGCGCTGTTCGACGCCCCTCATCGTAGCAAATCTGGTCACCACCATCCTGGCCGATCGCGCCTCGCTCGACTGCCCGCTGCGTCAGATCGGGCTCGATTATGCCCAGATGGTCCAGCCGCAGTGGCGGCCGCTCGCCGCATTCCAGGAACTTGCCGATGCTCTGAACGGCGCAGCTGAGGCGGTTGACTGCCACGTCAAGCCAAGCATGCGGGCGAATAAGAGCACATCCACGCGCCGCGTCAAGACCTTTGCACTCCCGCCCGCCTCGGCCGCGCTCGTACTCTTCGCAGATGCCGTGCGAGGCTCCGATGCCGACGGCGATGGTTCGGAGGCAAAGCCGTTTGCCTCGCTCCACCGGGGGCTGGCGGCCGTGCGCACCTTCCGCGCTGGCAGGGACGCAGCGAGCCTGGCCGAGACGGACCGCGCCTACCTGATGCTGCGCGCGGGCACCTTTTACCTCGGCAGCTCGGGCGCGGGCACACTCCACCTCGGCGCGTCCGATAGTTTCCTGACAGTGCAGGCGTATCCCGAGGAGGACGTGACCATCTCTGGCGGCACGCCACTTCTCGGCCTCCAATGGGAGATGGTGCCCGATGCCCTCCCGAAGCGAAGCGTTTACGAGTTTCGTAACGGCGGGCTCGAGGACGGATTCGATGCCGCGCCGCCCGAGATGCTCACCGTCGCAGAGGCCCAAGCTAAGTGTAGCGCCATGCCGACGTGCGCGGCCTTCACTTTCATCACCTCGGTCTCACCGCCTGGCGTTGAGAAGGTTAAGGTGTCGTTCAAGCACGAGGTCTTCTGGAACCCGTCTGCCGCCGGCTCCACGTATGTGCGCAACGTTGGCTGTGCGCGCAGCCCGCGGTTCGAACTCGTGCGAGCCAGTGGGGCTTCTCGGCGCTCTGTGAGCGGGAGGTGCTGCTTGAGCTTGAGGGGCCGGTGTGCGTTCACAGCGCTTGAGCTGTTCACAGAGGTGCTGCTTGAGCTTGAGGAGCCGGTGTGCGTTCGACTCGCGCGTGTGCAGACGAACCAACAGCCGAGCGCAACCTGTACCGCGCCGACGTGTCCTCAATCGGGCTTCAGCGCCCGATCGATTCGCTGCGTGTGGGGGGTCAGCGGGCTATCCTTGCGCGCTATCCGAATGTGAAGACAGTCGAGCAGCTCGGCGCGATGCAGATCAAGGCGCTCCACTGGGTCCCACAGGTGAGTGTCGTTCATTTCCTCTGATTGCCATCTCCCCGCCAGATCAAGGCGCTCTAAAGGCGCTCCAATTGGTCCCACAGGGCATCACGTACCCCAATTAGAACACAAACCCCTGAGTACCTCTGAGTACCTCTGAGTGCCCCTGAGTACCCCTGAGTACCCCTGAGGAGCGATCCGCTCGTTTCCACAGTCGGCGCTCAATCTGACCAAGACGGCGAATTACACATTCGAGCCCGCAGCGCCCGGAGGCGCCCATCGCAACGACACGGCCGAGAACTTCTTTCAATCGTTCAAGCTCGGCGTGGGCGGCGACTGTGCGATGCGTTTCACGCCCAAGGCCTCCTACTGGTGCTCTAAGGACTCTCAGGGCGGTGGCCCCGGGCCTTACTCGGCGCCTGTGGGGATGGTCGTCACGAACTCGAACGAGTCGCTGCCGCACACGCCGTACGGCTCGGGCGCAGGGTGGGCCAGCGCTGGCTCGGGCGCACTCGTGCACACGTGGCGCGCGGGCCGATGGTTCTCGTGGGTCATGAAGACGATGGAAGGGCGTTTCGACGCTGGCCCCGGCACGACCACGTTTGACTTTTCCCTCGAGGTGGGAGGCAACCAGGGCTCTCGCGGCGGCGACGCCGGACAGGAGTTCTTCGTCGAGAACGTCTTCGACGAGCTTGACAGTCCGGGTGAGTTTTACTATGACCCTTCGGCGCCCCTCACTGGGAAGCCTATGCTTTGGCTCTGGCACAATGCCAGCGGCGCTCCTCCGGATGGCCAGCTGATCGCGCCACAGCTCGTGTCCATCATCAACGCGAGCGGCACCCAGGCGGCACCTGTGGTAGGCATCGGCTTCAGGGGACTTATCTTCCGTGATGCCGCGCCCGCGTTCCTCGAGCCACACGGCACTCCGTCTGGCGGTGACTGGGCCGTCAGTCGCACCGCGGCACTCTTCTTCGAAGGGACTGTGGGCACCGAGGTCGCCGGCTGCCTGCTCACCAGCCTCGACGGCCACGCGGTGTTCCTCTCGGGCTACAACCGCGGCGCCGCCATCAGCGAGAACGAGTTCGTCTCCATCGGCGAGACCGCCATCAGCCAATGGGGCTACACCGACGGCTCACCCGTGCCAGGCATGGGCTTCGACGCGACGGCGGGCAACCAGCCGCGAGGCACGCTGGTGAGCGCTAATCTCGTGCACGAGGTTGGCATCTTCACCAAGCAGAACAGCTTCTACTTTCAGTCGGAGAGCTTCAACAACACGATCGCCGACAACGTCGCGTACAACGGCCCGCGCGCCGGCATCAACTTTGACGACGGCCTCGGCGGTGGCTCCTTAGTCACCCGCAACGTGCTCGCCAACTTTTGCCGCGAGTCGAGCGACCATGGGCCGTTCAATTCGTGGGATCGGCAAGTGTACGTGTATGACGACGCGGCCAATGGCGGCGCGCCGACGGTCCAGAAGAAGAACGATACGATCTCGTTCAACTTCATTCTGGCCAACTACCACAGCAGCATGGCGATCGACAATGACGACGGTAGCGCCTACTACGACACGCACGACAATGTGTTCATCTCGGCGTCGTTCGGCGCGGACTACGGCGGCGACAGCCTAAAGAGTGATTTTGGTGGCCATTCCAACTTCCACCATGCCAATGTCGACCTTTTCTGGAGCAAGGGCTTTGGCATCTGTGACCAGGCCATTGGTTATGCCGATGGGTATTACGACAACTACCTGTACCTCTCGTCCGACGGCAACTATGGCAACGGCCAGCAGTGCACCGGCGGCGCGAAGACCATCGTCGGCGGCAACACGATCTGGTCGCCCACCGGCAAGATCACCGAATGCGGCAAGGACCTCGCTGACTGGCAGGCCGAAGGCAACGACGTTGGCACGAAAGCGTTGCCCTACCCGGCGGATGCGGAGGTGCTCGCCATCGTACGCCAGACGTTGAAGATGTGAGCAGCCGCGTGAAGAAGGGGCATGGGGTTATCTGTGTGACTTGACGTGACTTGACTTGACGAAATTGCCAAAACGGCGCGCGCGCCGCGCGTGAAGGCGCAATTCGCTCAACCGAGGTGCACCGCGTAGGGAGCGCAATAGGACGAGCGCGCTCCGTCCACCTTGCACGTGGCCGGCTCGGTTGCCATGCGTGCGGTCACCCTCCACGATCCACGGCAGATGCTGCTAGACGATGTGCTGGATCGCTTCATGCCCGACGTGAAGGAGAAGAAGTTCTATCGCCGGCGCGTCCTCGGCGACAAGAAGAGCCTCTCCATACCTGGTGACTATCCAGAGCAGCTTGTCACCGACCTCAAGGAGCTGCCGCCCCGTCCGACCTTCTCACCTCGCACGACCCAGTCGATGCCAGGCTCTCCTCGCGGAAAGAACCGCGTCGACCGGGTGAGCGGCGAATCCAAGGCCGGCGGAAGCCCACACCACATCAAAGACCGAGTGGGCGTCATCGGCGGCCGAAATCGTACAGTGCAGATCAATAGCGGCACGAAAACGCTCGAGGCCACGATGAAATCGATTCAGCCGAAGCTGAAGGATGCCACGCCGCTCACCCTGACGACGAAGAAAAAGGGCGAGGATGAGGACGACGAGGCGCGCTCTCGCAAGCCTTCGCGCGCCGGCAGCTCGCGTGGCGATGATGGCATGAACGAGCATGAGCTCTTCTCGCTCCAGCTGATGATGGGCCTGAATGAGGACAATCTGGTCGCGCTCAAGCAGGCGTTCGCCAAGTTCCGCAACGAGCTCGACGTCTACGAGTTTGTCGCTGTGATGCAGGAGCACGTGGGCCACATGGGCAGTGGACTCAACGACATGGACGACGACACGGACGACGACGACGACGACGACGACGACGACGAAGGCGGTGGCGGTGGCGGTGGCGGTGGCGGTGGCGGTGGCGGTGGCGGTGGCGGTGGCGGTGGCGGTGGCGGTGGGGGCAGTGGCGGCGGCGGCGGCGGCGGCAGCGGCGGCCGTGGCGGCGTCGCCAACAGTCCGACGACGATCCGGCGGCAGCTCTCGAAGCTGAGTGCGGAGCAACTTGAGCTCATTTCCAACCTCGCAGAGCTCTTTGCTCAAGTCGACGTCAACGGCGATGGGCACATGGAGTGGGAGGAGCTGACGGCGTATATCATTGACGCTCAGAAGGCCAACCAGGTCCAGAGCATGCCGCTGCCTTCCTTCGCACCCATACTGCCGGTGCTCAACCAAGACAGGCTGCGTTCGGAGCAGATCATCGAAAAAGTCGTCTACCTGCCGGCGTTGGACTACCTCGTCCTCTGCCAACGGCCCTCGCCGGTCGTCTCCATCTACTCGCCCAAGCGTGCCGCCGTGCTGCACGAGCTGACCGGGCATACGGCCGAGGTGCTCGCAGTCGAGTACGTGCCCGAGGCCGGCTGCCTGGTCACGAGCGGTGCCGACCTCGCCGTCTGCTTTTGGGAGTGCCCCGCCAACGTCCAGAAGCCTTCCTTCAAGCTGCGCCAGCGCGCGTCCCTCGCCACCTCGCAGCAGGTCCTCCTATGGGTGCCCTCGCGTCAGTATCTCTTCTCCGGCGGTGCGGACGGCTGCATGCATTGCTGGGACATCGTCGCGCTCGACGTGGCCGAGAAGTGCCTCGGCCATGAGGAGGCGATCACCGCGCTGCTGCTCGTGCGGATGAGCTCGAAGAAGCAGCTGCTCGTGTCGGCTTCGCTCGACACGTGCATCCGGCTGTGGGACATCGAGCTCGAGCATGGCAAGCCGCGCTGCATCATCACCCTCGGCCCACCGCGAGTGGGCTTCGAACCGTTTGGAACTCTCGTCGACCGGTCGGCTGGGCATCATTCAGTGCACAATACCGCAACGCCCGTGTTGCATAAGCGAGGCGTCACGTGCCTTGCGTTCTCGACGCAGAACAAGCACCTGTTCTCGGGGGGCCTCGACCACGAGCTTCTCGTGTGGAACCCGCTCAACGAGCAGGTCATCTGCGAGCTGTGCATGCATGCCGCGCCGCTCGTCGATCTCGTGGCGCTCGAATCTTCGCCACAGCTCGTGTCGGCCGACCTGTCGGGCATCGTGGTCGTGTGGGACTGCCGCTCGTACGTGTGCGCGCAGCGGCTCGTTGCGCCGACGTACAACAAGGAGATCCCGCTCGCGCCCATGTGCTGGGTGCCCTTGCACCGCCAGATTTACACCGCCTCGCGCCGGCTCACGTGCTTCGAAGGTCCTCGAGACTTTGACGAGAAGCTCACGGGAGAGTTCCCACTCGCTGGCGGGCTGTACAACCGGCACTCGGCGACGTTCTGCACCGCCTCGGGCAGGTCGGTCATGGTCTGGGACGGGCGCACGGGCCATCTGCTTCGCACCTACGTCAACGTGATGCCCGCGGCGATCACCGCCATGTGCTTCGACGACCGAGAGCGCAAGCTCGTGGTCGGAGATCACACGGGCCACATCAACGTGCTCAACTACTCCAACGGTGCAATCATGAAGGCGATGGCGGGACACGGCGACGAGGTCTCGGGGCTCGCGTACATCCCGTCCAACCGTTACGTCCTCTCGACGAGCTGGGATCGGAAGCTCAAGCTGCACGATGAGTCGCCCACGGAGGAGGGGCTGTTGCTCCGCTCGCTCGACGCGTGCCATGCGTGCGATGTAACCGTCTGCGCCCTCTCGATCGCGTACGGCCTCGTGGCGACGGGTGGCGACGATGGCTCGCTCCAGCTGTGGAAGCTCGATGAGCGCAACGTGCCCACGCCACAAAAGGAGCTGCAGGGCCATCGGCACTGCATCACTGCGCTCTGCTTCCTCGACCCGCACCCATTGCTGGCCTCCGCCGACGCAGCTGGCCACGTGCGTGTCTGGACCACGAAGCTGGGCAACTTGCTGACGTCTCACCGCCAGCTGCTCCACATACAAAATCAGCCAGATTCGATCTGGAGCTCCGCGCACTTGCGCTGCGCCACCGTGCAGATCAATGCCCGCAACACGGACGGCACCGAGAGCGCCGTGGCGGGCATCTCGCGTGATGGCAAGATCTCGCGATCTGGACGTGTGGCCAAGTTTGTGCTGCCGACGGGGGGTCTCGATTTGGAAGGCGTCGATTTGGGCAAGCCGAGCTCGTCCACGTTTTTGACGGAGACCACCCCGACGCCGACGCCACCGGTCTCCGCGAGCTCTTCCGTACGGCGTCCCAGCCCGCCGCTATCTCGCGCGACCTCGCACCGGACCTCACGCGATCTCGGGGTGCACCTCGGGATGTCGCGCGAGGCCGCGGAGGATCTCGAACGAGCCGCCGCGGCCAGGGCGGCCGCGGAGGCGGCCGCGCAGGCGGAGGCGCAGGCGGAGGCGGACCGGCAAGCCGCAAAACATGCGCTCGTGGTCACGGCGCTGTCATGGGCGGACTGGAAGTCGCAGCTGGTCTGGGGGGATGACGCGGGTCGCGTGTGCGCGTGGGACCTCTCGCCGTTGCTGCTCGTGCTGCCCACGCCCACGGAGGATGTCCTCGAGCGCCTGGCTGCGAGCAGGCCGACCAACGCCGACGAGGATGGAGATGTGGCGTCGGAGCCTGCGCCCGAGACGGCGCTCGGCACCACTGGCTGGGCTGGAAGTGCGGCGGATGGCGGCGGCGCCAAGCCGAAGCCGAAGCCAAAGAGCGATCGGCCCGGTGTGAGTGTGAAGAGCGATCGGCCCGCGACGTCTGAGAGCGACGGCGGCATGGCAGCGAGTACGTGGCTCCTCTCTCGGCTGCAGGGCACCCAGGTTGTCCTCACTCGGCTGTGGAAAGCCCACGACGACGCGATCACCTCGGTGCATCACATGGAGTCGCCTCCCGCCCTGTTCACCACATCGGCGGATCGGCTCGCGGCGGTCTGGGCACTCGACGGCTCCGAATGCTACGGCACGCTTCGCCGCGGAGGTCCCGACGTGACCAAGCGCCCGCAAACCGCCAAGCAGGCCGCCGCCGC
Organism: Chrysochromulina tobinii; assembly: GCA_001275005.1. NCBI lineage: Eukaryota > Haptophyta > Prymnesiales > Chrysochromulinaceae > Chrysochromulina > Chrysochromulina tobinii. Next base: position 1,270 of record JWZX01001623.1, on the reverse strand, counting down.
CGCACGGACCGCCGCCGCCGCCGCCGCCGCCGCCGCCGTCGCTGCAAGGGCTGTAACATCCGCTGCGGCGCCCGCTATCGCGCCCGCTAGCGCGCCCGCCGCCGATCCTTCGCAAGATCTTCACACTCACACCGCGCCGTCGCACGCTCCGCCGCCGCCGCCTGCCTCGTCGAGCGAGGGCTGGCGCTTACCCGCGAGCGAAGACGATTCGGTCGTGCGCGAGAAGCAACGGCGTCGCGCGGGGGCCATTGGCGATCGAGTTCGATCTGAGGGCTTCCAGAGGCGTGTCCGGTCGCTCCAGACGCCCGAGCCGTCCGAATCGGGCGACTCGGTGGGGGGGCGCCTCGCGACCGGCCCGCCCCTCGCGTACGTGCCCACGACGGCGCGCGCCAAGGAGCTGTGGACGCGCAGCCGGAGTCCCGATGGGTCGCTCGTCACGACGCTCGGCCGACGGCCCCCCGTACGCTCGGCACGGCGCTCGGCCTCCAAGGAGGACGAGGGCGAGGACGACGAGGAGGAGGGCGAGGAGGAGGAGGAGGCGACGGACGAGGCGGAGGCGACGGACGAGGCTGGCACGGCGCGCTCGGTCTCGTTCGCCGAAGCACCGACGGTCGAGGGCGCCTCCACCGACGCCAACGGCAACGTGCCCAGGTTGTCGATGCCAGCAAAGGCGCCGAGGGGGACGAAGACGACTCCGCTCAGCGCACGAGCCGACCTGCCCGCCGACGGCCGCAGCGCGACACTGGAGACGATGCACATGGAGCCGACGATGCCGCTGAGTGCCCGGCCCGACCTTCCCTCTCGCCGCCGACGCCAGCCACCGAAGCAGGAGCCCATCCCCAATGGCGGCGCCGCCCCAGCCGCGGACATGACGCGGGGCGCCGGCAGCCTCACCGAGCCCTTCCTCGACACGGCGGACGCGGCCGGTGCCGCTGGCGCCGACCCGGCGGCCCTGGCTCAGGCCTCTTTCGTCAGTACCGTCTCGTCCGAGAGCGGCGGCAAGGCCAAGCTGCCCGCGGGCTCGGGGCGCGCGGCGGCCGACGCGTCGCCGCGCCGTGCCAAGCGCGGCTCGGTCTCCGACGTGGAGCCGACGAAGTTTGCGAGCGGGCGCAGCTCCGAGTCGGCCGCAGCCTCGAAGCTCGACAACCTGCTGTCTAAATAATGCCTCAAATGCTGAATGTGGAGAATGATTCATACATCTTTTTTTTTTTTTTTTTTTTTTTTTTTTTTTTTTTTTTTTTTTTTTTTTTTTTTTTTTTTTTTTTTTTTT
>JWZX01001622.1:0-14404 GCA_001275005.1 Chrysochromulina tobinii | reverse complement strand
GCTGTCTGAAGACCATTGGATCATCCCCGGGCCCAACACAAAATTTGAAGGTCCGGTCCATCCTGAGAACACCGTCAACGTCCCTGACGGGTTCGGCGTGGCGGCGACCGCTGTCCAGTCATTGCTCGGCACGCCGCCCGTCCAACTGCCGTTGATTATGCGGACCCCGTCGGCGGTGACCCTGGCGAGGTATTTGGCGGTTCCGAGGTTGGTGGACTGTTCCTCGAGGCTCATGCCGTTCAGCTCGATGAGGTTGTCGGCGAACAGCGTGCCGAAAAAGTTCTCGCGGCCGAAGGTGCCGCTGCTGCTGATCCAGCTGAAAAAGCCCGTGACCAAGAAGTTGGCGCCTGCTGCCACCTGGCTCTGGAAGGTGATCGTCGAACCGCTCCAGATAGTGCCCAAGACGTCCGTCGCGGTGATGGTCCATATTGCGGCCGTGAGGTTTTGGACAATGCGGAGATAGTCGTGACCAGCCTCCGTACTAAAGGAGGTCGCTGTCAGGGGCCTTCCAATGGCCAGCGCGGTCGGCGTGATGGAGCAAGCCTGGTTGATGCTGTATAACGACGGAAAGTTGGGCGAGCGAATGCAGTTCGGGGCGCTCGGATCAACGGTGCAGGGGCCAGAGGTGACGGTAAAGTAGGTGAGGCATGATGCAGCGCCACTGTACGGGCATGAACTCCACGCAGGAGCAGGATCAAGAATGGTTCCCGTGGGATAAGGCCCAGGACAGGCCCATGCAGTAGGAGAGCAGGAACCAGCGGGAACGACAGATCGGGTCCATCTTCCGTTCGCGCAGTCAAACCACAGGTAGGCATTGAGCAGGTTGGCGTATGAGCTAGTACCATCCGTGCTTGCTTGGTAGACGTACATTGCACCACCTGTGGCAACATTTGAACAAGCATTGCAAAACAAAGTGGAGCTGGTCTTGTAGTAATACTCATTCGGGAAGCCATTGAGTGTGAAAGTAGCCGATGAACAATCGCCCCGAGGACCGCAGTCGGTGCAGTCGGTGCCGAGGGTGCAATCCGAGTACTCGGCTCCGGGTCCGCCGTCGTCGCACAAACCATCCGAGGCGTAGTTGCATGTCTCCGTGCAGGCTTGGCCCGGCGGCTGCGACGGCTGCGACGGCTGCGAGGGCGGCGGCGATGCGCCCGCAACTGGTGCACAGAGGCCCCAGACGTCGCCCTGGCACGCGGAGTTGGTGACGAAGCACCAACTACCGCCTTCGTAGTTGTCGGGGTTGCCGCAGTAGTTGTTGATTGTTAGCCCATTGAAAGTCCACACCCGCATGCATGTGCAGCCCACGGTTGTCAAGCGAGCTGGAGCTGGAGCTGGCGAGGGCGGCGGGGGCGAGGACGAGGGGCAAGTTGAGACTGAGCCTGAGACGCCTGTGGGGGTCGTTGGCCAGGAGCAGACGGTGGCTCCCCAGTTGGCCCAGACATAGATATTGGGCCCAACTCCTGTGTTCCCGCTCATGGTGCACGATGAGATGGCCACTGTGGCTCCAAAGACATAGACGCCGCCGCCTTCGCTATTAGCTGTGTTGCCAGTGATGGTGCACGATGAGAAGGCCACTGTGCCCTCCCTGACATAGACACCACCGCCATCGCTACCTGTGTTGCCAGTGATGGTGCACGTTGAGAAGGTCACCGTGCCGGACCAGACACAGACACCACCGCCCCGCCGATCCGATCCGTTCGCAATGCCACCAGCTGTGTTCCCACTGATGGTGCACGACGAAATGATCACCGTGCCTCCAGAGACACGGACACCACCGCCATCCTCATCCGCGTAGCCTCCTGTGATGCTGAGCCCGATCAGTTGCACGACGTCCGATGAGCCTAAGTCGATCTTCAGCACACGACGCCGACTGGAGGAGCTCGCTTGTGCGTGCAGCACGACCGTGGCTCCCGGCGCTGCCTCGAGGATGACGCTCCTGGTGATGCTGAGCTCGGCGCTGAGGTAGTAGGTGCCGGAGGCCAGTACAATGTGGCCAACCGCCGTGTTGGCGAGTGCACTGGTCAGGCTGGCGACAGTGCTCACCTGGGTCTGCAGCTCGCGGCGGTGACTGGGCACAAGGGACGCCGAGGCGACGCTGCCCACGATCGGCCCGGAGCCCACGATCGTTGTGGAGTGCGCGAGCTGTCGCCCATCATGCTGGCTGCTCGTGAGGACTCGTCCCAGCTCGCCGTTGTTTGCCTTTTCTGATCGCAAATTCTCGCTCGCTTGCACGCCGGCATGATTGGATTCCGAATCGAGCGTAGTTGACTTAACCCCGGGACAAAGCAAGAGCACCAGAACGAACCGTGCCATCCTCGCTGTGAGGGAAACGGTGGTCGAGAGCTTCGGGAGTGGACGGAGCAATGTCGGAAGCCCATCAGGAAGGTTGGGCCCCGTTTTCAGTTTCGGCTCCGTATCGGAGATCAGTCGGCTGCAGGTATGGATGGCGGCGAGCATGGCAACCGCGGCGATGATGGCGATGCTATAGCCCGAGAGGCGATACTTGAGGTCGCCGCCGAGCAGGGTCGTGGCGGCCGCGGCGGAGGTGAGGATCGCAGCGACCAACGACTCAACGGCCGTCGCCACGGCGGCGAAATCCACCGCGATGGAGATGGTGATATCGATGCAGTACCACGTCTGTGGAGCGTGGGCAAGGGTCAGGTCAACGACCAGGAAGGTCACGTTGGAGACGGCCATGTTGAGGTGGAGGCGCGAGAGGTCGCCGCGGTCAGAGGTGAGAGAGACGGGCCGTTGCGCAGCGAAGAGAGCACGCCGCGGCCGCCATTCGGTACTGCTGTTGATCACCTGCTCGGAAGAAGCGGCCGATGCGTTGCCCTCGTGGCGCTGGTAGAGCGACCCAGGTTCGCCATTGTTCGTGGCGAGCTCGCTCGAGTACGTCTCGTCCGATTGGGTGGCCGCCGAGTTGAGCGCCGTGGCGGTCGTATTGCCCGAAAGCGCCTGCGGGCGAGGGATTTCAGCGTACCATCGCTCGGCCGTCAGCTCATTCGGAGGGTGGAGGCAGGGGCGATCATGGCGCGGTGGCCACAGGCGTCCCCTTGGCAACGAGGGCGCCGTCCTGGGCGGGCGCCTGGCTCGCACTCGTGCAGTGCAGTGATTGCGCGCACCGCAAGCGGCTCATCGTGCGTAGCGCCTTGGCCGGCGGCGGCCGAGGCGTTGTTGTCCTCATGAAGCTGGTAGGACGAACCAGGGGTCTCGCCGACCGCGGTGGGCGACGAGAAGGTCGTGTCTTGCGAGGGCTGCGCGCAGGCACGAGAAACGTGTGAGCTGGGGCACGGGCGGTGGAGTGGAAGCGGGCTGCGAGTGGCAGGCGATGACGCGAGTGCGTGGTGCGTGCGGTGTAGATGCAGGCGAGTGCTGCACTAGTGAGTGTGGGCTGTTGTTGTGCGAGAGGCGGTGATGTGTCGGACCCGTGCCGAGAGGCGGCGCCGGCGTGGAGGCCGCGGTGGTGCTTGCTGTGGCTGTCATGGCGCCGAGAACCAGGACGGAGTCGACGGGGCCGTTCTTGATGGTGAGCGGGTCGAGCAGTGCGCCGACGGGGCCGCAGCCTCGAGGACGACCGCGCCCGGATCACAGGCACAGGCTTCACAGTCACAGGCTTCGCGCCGCCAAGCGGCAGAGCCCGCGGGCGTGATGGCGGCCAGATCCTCGTGACCGTGGTGTCGACATCGCGCCTGCCGGTCGTGGCGGAGATGTCGAGGGCGCGGTGGCCGTCGAGCCCGACCTCTCGCAGCTGCGGCTGCCTGCACCGGGGGAGCAACGCGCAAGCCGTCAGCAAAACAGGCGAGGCGGCGCGCTCGCAAGTGCCGATGGCCATCGCAAGTGGCGTCGCGCCTCGCGGCGGGCGCGGAGTCTACGGAGTCGGGCAGGCGCGGGAGCGGACATCGCGCGCACGCGGCCTCGTGCGCGTGCGCCTGCAGCATGCGCACCGGCCTCGCGCGCGCAGCGGCAGGGCCGACCGAGGCTGCGCCGCATGCGTGACGGCCGGCCGGGCTGGGGGGCACACCTGTGGATGGTTGGTATCCCTGGGCTGTCAAGAGGTTGGTGACGAAGTAGATCGTGGGGTGGATCGTCTTGCCCGTATTCTAGTGCCGAGGCGCGTCCATTGAGATGTGTGCGCTTGGCGGGTGGTGTGCGTGCGGAGTGGAGTGTGCTGTGGTTAGGCTATCGTGTTGAGCTCGCGTGGCGGCTGGGGGCGAAGAGGGCGGGACTGGGCGGAGATCGCACCTCGAGCTGAAGCGGAGATTGAGCCTCGAACTGAAGGAGCTCCGGTTTGTCGAACGCCGCCGGCAAGGCGACGACGAGTGGTAATGCGACGAGCAGAAGTCGCAGCATGATCTCGAGGCTCTCAGGTTCGGTGTCTTGAAGTCTCAGGATGTAGTCTGCGTATAGGGAGGCAGGCGGGCGGGTAGCGCGCGATGAGTCGCGCGATATCGATCGTCGGCGTGCGGCCACTGGATTGGCTCGCGCGCGTGCGTGCCCAGCGAAGTTGCTTATCGCCTGTGTGCTCAGCGCATAGCTCGGCGCCGGAGCTTCGGGGCTGGCGCCACGCGCGCGCGCGCGCGGCACGGTGCTGGGCATAGGAGCGCGCTATGATCGTGCGCGTCAGCGCTCGGGGCCAGGCCAACGGTAGTGCAGACGGATACCTTTGCGCGCGCGAGCAGCTGGGGCAGGCAGTGGGCCCGCGTGCGCCAGCGACGACGTGCGGATTACCAAGTGTTACCAGGTTTGCGGATTACCAGCAAGTGTGACCAGGTTTTAATTTCGGAAACATGTGGACGAAAGATTTGCGAGAGATTTTCCGTGCGCACACGGAGAATTGCATGCCGTCCGGGTCGTCCGGGGGTCTGGTGGGGCTCGAAGCCACGGCTGGCGCGTTCACGGTTGCCGAGGTACACGGGTGCCATGGAACGAAAACCATGTTCGTCTCGTTTTGTACGCTCCCTCGCCCTGTGGCTGGGCGGTCTCGTTGGGGTTACGTTGGGGTCAGAACATAATCATACATGATAAAACAAGCAAAATTTGAGTGCTTAACGAATTCTTACTCTTCTGTCTTCTCGAGGAATGATCTATGATGCCACGCGCCTTCCACGCGCCCACGCCAAGTCGAACACCAAGGGACCGGACGCTGCGGCTCGTAGTACGCCAACGATAAGGTTTGGGAAAGTGGTTGCGGAGCCATGTTCACACCGAAGGGTCCCTACCCCACCGGAAGGACCGACATTGGCTCCTTTGGCTAGCCAAATATTTACAATTGAGGCCCAGCCCTGGGGCAGTGGCGAGTGGGCGCGAGCAGGGCCCAGGGCCGGGCGGTGGCCGGTGTGGGGCCCTTGTTCTTCACATTGGTTCTTCATCTGTAATAGCCGATCCGTTATGAACTTACGCCTATAGCCTATATCGTCGTCAATATAACATGGAAACATCTCTTACAGACACAGTTTTCACTACAATCGTCTGCACAAACTGCTCAAACGTGAGCCGAGCTAAGCTAAGCTAAGCTCGCGACACGCAGCACGCGACACGCAGCACGCGCCCGATCTGGCGTGCCCCCCTCGGGGAACGCAAAGGACGCACTCGACACCGTCGCGTGACGACGATGTCGAGCACAGATTATATCTTCCTCGCTCCGCGCTCCGCGCGTCGCTCGGACGCCTCAAACGCAGCCGGGCGGTCAGCAGGCGGAAGCCTATGGCGCCAAGGGAGCCTGGCAGGAAGTGGCGCTCGCGCGTTCAAACGCCTGTGGCGCACGCGCAACAGGGCTGGCATCGGCACCTCGCTCCGCGCTCCGCCGACCGCCCGGACGCCTCAGACGCAGCCGGGCGGTCGAAGGGCGGAAGCCGACGGCGCCATTGGCAGACTGCAGGCTGCGGCACTCGCGCGTACAAACGCCTGCGGCACCCGCGCAGCCGTGCTGGCATCGGCGCCTCGCTGCGCGCTGCGCGCGTCGCTCGGACGCCACAGACGCAGCCGGGCGGTCGGCGGGCGGAAGCATGCGGCGCCACAGGCCGCCTGCCAGGCTGCGGCGCCCGCGCGTTCGAACGCAGCCTGGCTGAGGTCGTCAGCGAAAGAGCCTTCGGCGGACGCACGCTCGCGCGCGCGCTGCCGCGCTCGTACGATCGTGCGTGGGCGCGACGCGCCGGCGCTCCCGTGCCATACCGCCTGCGCCGCCCACCTTGGGCCGCGGCCGCCCAAACAGCCCGTTTGGCGTGTGCGCACGCCGCCGAGGATGGGCGAGGAAGCTCCGAGCCGGAGAGCGCTTGACCACCCTCACCAGCCCGCCGCTCGACCAGAATGTCCGAGCGCGCGCCCCGCCTCGCGCCCTCCCCGCCTCGCACTTGACGGACGGCCGGCGTATGGCCGCAAAAGCCCCGCGAGGAGCCATGGAAATCCTAGGACGCGCGCTCAGCGGTAGTTAAAGTGCGGAGCCCCCGGAGCGCGGGGCTCCGCAATAATTGCTACTTCATTCTCACCCACAACGCGACGCCTCCGGAGCGGCCCTGTGCCACGGCGACCAGTTCGTCCACCAGGACAAACTTGAAGAAGGGCAGCTTCGTCACCGGCTGCTCGTCAAACGAGGGCGTGCTTGCAGCTGCAGCTGTCTCCGCCGTCATCGGGAACTCCCAGGCGAGCGGTCCGAGCGAGAGCTTCATCACCGTCGGTTGGAAGGCACAGATCGCTCGCTTCTCGGGCTGCGGCCACTTGAATGGCCCGTGCACCGTGAGCCGGATCCAATCGACTCCTAGGACGCCCAAGATTCCATTCTCGTTCTCAAACGTCGAGGAGTCGAAGCGCTGGATGGCGGTGACGAGCTGGTCCACGTACAGCCCGTGCTTGAGCTTCGTCCACGGCAGCACAGCCTCGCTCAGACCGTCTTGCCACGAGGGCGACGAGGGCGACGAGGCCGACCGGCATGCCTTACGTGCGGCGCTCACAGCATCCGCTCCCGCCGTGTAGAGCAGCCGCCACCGCTGCCCCGGAGGTCCGCCCCCGGCGAGCTCCTCGAGGAAGCGCTCGCGGCCAGCAGGGCGTGCATCGAGCGCCACAATCGCGGCGAGAAGCTCCGCGGGCGCTGGGCGCGTCGCGAGAAGCTCTCCCTCGGCCGCACCTGATGAGGGAGGCCATCCAATACAATCAGAGGCAATCAGCGGCCATCAGAGGACCGCGAGAAGCTCACCCTCGGCCGCAGCAGCGGCGTGAATCGTCTCGATCGGCGTGCGCGCCCGGGCGGCGGTGGCCAAGGCACGGTAGCGTCCAAATGCCGCGAGCCGATGTGCGCGGTAGGCCGAGGGTACGTAGTCGCTCTGCAGGCCGTCGGGCCTTCGCTTGTCGATGATGGGTATGAGCAGCGGCGTGAGTGGGAAGGTCGAGGCGCAGAGCAGCGCGAACCAGCCGAAAGAGGAGGCTGAGTCACCATATGACCCGAGCTGATTGCGGAGTGCATCACGAAGGAGCATCCGAGTGCCGTCCGAGAAGAAGCGGACGCCCTCGTCAAGGGTTAGGTTCGCATCGATGCCTGGGTCACGAAGGAGACGCTTGAGCGCCGCGAGACGCGACGCTTGGAAAGGGGCAGGCACAAAGGCGGCGTCGGAGCTGTTGACAGCTTTGCTAACCAGAGGCACGAGCAGGGGCGTGTACGGAAACGTGTTGATGGCCAGAAGTCCGAACCATAGGCTTGGTTTCAGATCGCGCAGCGCGAGACGGCCTCGTTTGAGATCGCGCGTAAACAGCGTCCAGCCTCCCGTCCAGAAGAAAGCGCAATTCTCAAGCTGCATTGGGGTCAGCCACGTCTGAGCGACTCCGCCACAGGCCTTGCCGAAATCGCCCAAGGAGGTTGCCACCTTTCCGATCTTCAACTCGGCCCCAGCATGGAGGCCCGCGCGGATGGCTGCGATGACTCGCTCCTCCTGTTCCTCGAGGGTGAGCCTCTCCGTGCCCGTCTCTCTCTGTGCAGCACCTTCATTCTCGCCTTGATTCTTGGTGGCAAATGCAGCGGCAAGGGCAGCCTCGGTAAACTTTGCGTGGACGGATGCACGGGCCGGATGAGGAGGGATGAGGACGGATGCACGCGCCGCAGGAGGCGCGCGCGCCGCTCGCGCCACAAGGAAGCCGACTACAGCCAGCGCAGTAATTAGCATGAAAGAAAGATTCGTCGCACAGAGGGAGGAATCTTCGGAGTGTGAATGGTGAGTCGTAATTGACGATTGAGACACATCATAAAAATGAACCTCTCACCTCTTGCCGCGCAGGCTCTGCAAGAGCTCGTCCAGAGGTAAGGGCTCGTCCTCCTCGTCCACGTCGTCGTACACTTGCGGCTCGAGGAGGCCTTGCTCGGATGAGGCTGGGGTGGCGCTGGCCCAGCCCCAGCGCGAGCCCATCACCCCCGCGCCGGGAGAGGCGCTTGGCCCATCACGGCGCGAGACTATCGCCCCCGCGCCGGGGGAGAGCTGAGGTCGGGGAGAGAGACGCGGTGACGCCTTCCGGCGTTGCGAGCTATGAGCCAAAGGCGAGCTGCTCGGGGGAGTGGCCGCTTGGTGGCGGAGGGACGTGTGAAGGGGCGTGTGAAGGGACGTGCGCAGCGGCGAGTGCTTGGGCGGCGATGGGTTCTGTGAGGACCACAGGTTGGCGAGATCGCTGGCGAGATCGCGCTGCGGCGACCGGCCGCGCCCTCCGCGCCCGCCGAACTGGCCACGTCTATGACCCACCCCGTCCTCCTTCTCGTCCTCGTCCTCGTCCTCGTCCTCGTCGTCGCCTAGATCGTCCTCATCCGACGAGAGCCCGAGCACCGACAGCCCCGCCGCCGCCGCCGCCTCTAGTGGCGGCCGCGGCCGCAGGCTCGTCGAGAGCGCCGTGGTGGGCGTCGCCGTTGGCATGGGCGAGGGTTTCGTCACGCTGCGCGGCGGTGCGCACGCGCCGTGGCGGGCGCGGAAGGCGCGCGAGTTCGAAGCCCTCGTCGGGTGCACATCCATCCCCCTCGCCGCCCAGGGTGGCGGCGGCGTGAGCATCCTCGCCACCGCCACCGCCGCCGCCGCCCCAGCCGCCGCCACCCCAACTGCTCACCTCGATACCCTCCTCCAGGTTAGGGTCCTCGTGCAGCTGTACGTGCCTCCTTGTCCAAGGCATGCCTCCGCCGCCACTGCCGCCGCCGCCACCGCCGCCGCCGCCGCCGCCGCCGCCGCCGCTGTCGCCGACTTGCGCGCCGCCGCTCCACGGCAGACGACCAGTAGTCCACCAACCTTGGAGCGCGCGGAAGACGGTCGCGAGACGCCATTCGTCGCCGCCGGCCGCCAGACGGTGCGGCACGTCGTCCCCGAGCGTTTGCCACCGGGTCGAGGCGCGTCGTCTGCCATCGGTGCGCACGCCGCCGGTGAGGGGGGCGCCGCTGATTTTATCGAGACGCACGCCCTCGAGCTCTGCCGCCGCCTCGGCCGCTTCGCGCCGTAAGCGACGAGCGGCGGGCACAGGCGCTCGCGGCTCGCGCGGCGGCCAGTCGGTCACATACACGACGAGCCCGTCGCGCGACCGACGACACGTGGAGCCGAGGGCGCGGCACTGCGCCTCGAGGGCGCCGAGCGCGCGCGCGAGTTCGCGCCCTCGCGCCTGGTTGACCTGCAGCAGTCGGCTCTGCACAGGCCGTAGCTCGACCCACCCTAGGTTGTCGGACGGTCGCAGCATCAGCCGTGCTATGTACCCAAAGTCGGGGCGCGCCGCCGACGACGCGCCCGCGTCCGCGCTGGCGGCGCCGGCGGCGGGCTCATCCGCGAGCAGCGCGCCGCAGGAGTACAGGATGGGCGCGCCCTCGTGTACCTCGAGGCCCAAGGCGCCGCCGGTGCCGTGCCCGTGCACCAGCTGCACGCCGACCTCCGTGACCAGGGAGCGCGCGAACTGGCGAATGACGGGCGGCACGGCGCCTCCGGCCGCGAGGGGTCGCCCGTCGGGGCCGTGCGTGCCCCAGCACACCGAGACGATCACGAGTGAGATCCGCTGCGCCGCGCGCAGCTCGCGCACCTCGTGGGCCATCTCGGCCAAAATCTCGGCGCGTCCCTCATCCTCCCAGAGCTCGAAGTGCGCGATGCCCGCCCGCTGCTCGTTGGCGGCCCACATCTCCTGCCCGGCGGCGTCGCGCAGCCCGCCGCCCGCCGCCGAGAGCGCGAAGAAGGCGAGCTTGCGCCCGAGCGCTGAGATCACCGTCGGGCGCAGCGCCGTCGCTCGGTCGATGCCCGAGCCCATGTGCCGGATGCCCGCCGCGTCGAGCGCCTCGTACGTGTCGAGCAGGCCGTCCTCGCGGAAGTCGAGGCTGTGCCCGTTGGCGAGGCTCACCAGGTCGATGTTCGCGTCCACGAGCGCCTCCACGTTCAGCGGGTGCGACCGGTGCGTCTCCGGCTTGAAGCCGCCGCCGGTGGCGCGCGAGCGCTGGCTGTGCAGCGTGAGCGGGCTGACAAGGCTCACGACGGTGATGGACGCCTCGCCGAGGATGCCGGCGCAGTCGCCCCACAGCTCGGCCGTCCGCATGCCGCGCTGCAGCAGCGGGTGCTGCTGGCGCAGCCGCTTCGCCGCTGCGCGTGCACGGCCGTCGGGCACGCTCTGCGGAAGGCTCTGGTCGATCAAGCCGCCGATGTTGACGTCGCCGCCGAAGGCGAGCACGAGCTCCTTGCCACGGCCCTGCTGGCGCAGCCGGGCCGCCATCGCCGGGACGAGGCCGTCCGCGTCGATTTCCCGGCGAGGCGGTTGGTTCACGATCACGAAAGCAGGCTGGTTCACACAGTTCAGTTCAGTTCAGTTTCTTCGCGGTCCCCCCACGCTCACTCCACTACCGTCTCAAAGGACGGCTACGCTCCCCTCGGTCAACACAAGTACTGAGTACTCGCTCGCTCGGGCTACTCAATTTCGCTAGTGAGGTCGTTCTCTCCCAGCACACAGTGTGATCTCTGGTGCTCGCTGCCCTATACTACCGGGCGGGATTGTGACAGGCAATCAGGTGGGGGGTGGGGGGAGGGGTGGGTGCGGAAAACGAGAGGATCACATTCTTGAGAGCGACGCGTCCTCTATGAGTCAACATATTACGAGCTACCTGCCGGAGTTCCGTACTTTCCGACGGGTTTGCAACGTATCGCAGCACGTTAACGAGCACTGAGTCCAGCTCACTCGAAGAAGCTGCTGCTAACAGCTTAGCGGGCGGAACGCGGGGATCTCCTCGCCCGATTGGTCTCTGATCCGATCACCGATCTCTGGATCCCCTCAGCTCACGATGCACACCTGCGTCGTCTTGGCGTCGCCCTGGATCTTCACGTCGGCCAGGTCGACGGCGGCCGAGGGCTCGCTCTTCTTGCCGCCAAAGAGCCAGCTCAAGAGGCGGCTGAGGAGCCCCGGCTTAGCGGGGGCGTCCGCCGCCGCCGCTGCGCCGCTGTTGCCTGTCGTCGTGGGCTTGGCGGCGGCGGCGACCTTGGGCTTGGCGGCGGCGGCGGCGGCTGCGGTGGCGGCGGCGACCTTGGGCTTGGCAGCGGCGGTGGTGGCGGCTGCGGTGGCGGCGGCCTTGGCGCGCTTGGCGACGATCGCCTCGGCCGCCTCGGCCGCGGCCGAGAACCACTTGGCTTCGTACATGCATTCACGCTTCACGTTTCCCAAATCGACGATGCTCTGCCCACAAGGGCACTCGGCGCCTTCGGTGGTGGGGGTGGCGACGCGCACCTCGCTCACCTTACCGCCGGTGAGTCCCTCGACCTCCTCGACGACGAGTTCGCACCAGCAGCCGGTAGGGTCGGCGGCGAGAGGCGCCCAGTTCTTGCCACCGCCGCTCGGCGGAGAGAAGTCATGGATGGCGCTTGAATGGTTGACGTACTTGCCCGCCGCCTCGTCCACCCAGCCCGTCATGCGGAACTGGGCGGCGAGGCCAGCGTACGCGAGATCCCAGGCACCGATGCGCAACTTCTTGCTGGTCTCGATGACGACGCACTCGTGCGCCGCGCCGAAGACGCGCATGTCGCAGTCGACGCAGTCGCGAAGCCGGATCTGCTTCGAGGCGACAGTGATCGTGCAGCCCTTGCACTCGAAGAGCATGACGCTGCCGCACGTCGGCCCGACGACGATGCGGCAGTTGATGCACTCGGAGACCTGAACGCGCTCCGACGCGTCCAGGATGTAGATGTTGCAGTTTTCACAGCACTCGACCTCCACGCCCACGCCCAGGCCTGGCCACTTGGAGAGCAGCGAGCCCGGCGGCTTGAGGTACGTAGCGTCTTTCTTCATCACGAGCTCGATGCCTTTGCGCGGGCGCGCGCGCTGCCCGCCCCAGGTGAAGCTCGCCAGCTCCTCGGCGTCGGGTCCACCCTCGACGCCGGACGCCGACATATTGTCGGTATTTACAGTTGCTCCGTACGACGAAGTTCGCGACAACGCGCCGTCGCGTAGCCTCGACGAAGACGGCGTTGCGCGTCTGTCGAGTAGCGAATAAATGTGTATAAATTGGTTTCGGTGGCAGACCTGGTGGCAATGGAGGCGTCGACATTGTCACGTACAATAGTAGCTGAAGCCAAGCAGTCTCCACGACAAGTGAAACACGCCAGAAGGACAGATGAGGATTGAGAGGATGACCGAGAGCGATCGCTACACGTTGGATAGCCGAACTTGATGATGGACGTCATCAGAAACCGCGTGTGCCTCGCTGCAAAACAGCGCTGCACAGAGAGTATGCGCACAGCGACTGCGATCAGACTTGCTTGCGCTCGGTTGCTGACGGATCCTCGCTCCTCCGCAGGCCATGCTTTCGCGCGCGTCCCGTACTTTGATCCAGCGGGCACGCCCGGCCTTCACCGGTACGCGCCTCGCCGACGAGCCGCCCAGCGGCGGCCCTGCTCGCTTGGCATGGTAGGAGCTCTGCGCGGCAGGGCGGTGGCCTGGGTGCGGCGCGGCGTGTGCGCCTGTTGGCGCCGCGGCCGGTTGCCGCTGATCCGGCGCAATGCGCCGCGCTCCTTCGAAGCCGCTGCCGGGTGCCTCCGGTCGCCCCCTTGCACTCACTTTGCGCCGCCCCGCTGTTACTCGCTCGCAGCCGGCTATGGCCAGGCGGCGATGATGTCGGTCGCGACCGGCAAGGTGACGCAGGTCATCGGTGCCGTCGTTGACGTGCAGTTCACTGGGCACCTCCCCTCCATCCTCAACGCGCTCGAGGTCGAGGGCCACGAGGTCCGCCTCGTGCTCGAGGTGGCGCAGCACCTTGGCGAGTCGACCGTGCGCACGATTGCGATGGACGCGACCGAGGGCCTGGTGCGCGGCCAGGCGGTGGTGGACACGGGCAAGCCCATCTGCATCCCGGTCGGCGAGGGCTGCCTCGGCCGCATCATGAACGTCATCGGCGAGCCGATCGATGAGCGTGGCCCGGTTGCCGCGACCCAGTACGACCCCATTCACAAGGAGGCTCCCATCTTCACCGAGCAGTCCGTCGAGCAGCAGGTGCGTTTGCCCCTCCCGCTTGCCTCCCCTCGCCTCCGCGCCGCTTTCGTCCCGCCCGATCGGCGCGCGCGCGCGGCCAGAGGCCGCGTCCCCCCTTTTTTCCCGCATTCATGCGCCCCCACCCTCCCCTTTGGTCTTCCCCTTTTGGTCTTCGGCTGATCACCCCTCCCGTCCCTCCGCGCGCGCCTCGTCAGGTTCTCTCGACGGGCATCAAGGTGATTGACCTGATCGAGCCCTACCCCAAGGGCGGCAAGATTGGTCTCTTCGGCGGCGCGGGCGTCGGCAAGACCGTCGTCATCATGGAGCTCATCAACAACATCGCCAAGGCGCACGGTGGCTTCTCCGTCTTCGCGGGCGTGGGCGAGCGCACGCGCGAGGGCAACGATCTGTACCACGAGATGATGCACTCGGGTGTCATCAAGCTTCAGGGCGGCTCCAAGGCCGCCCTCGTCTACGGTCAGATGAACGAGCCTCCCGGCGCGCGCGCGCGCGTTGCGCTCACCGCTCTGACCGTCGCCGAGTACTTCCGTGACGTCGAGGGCCAGGACGTGCTCCTCTTCGTGGACAACATCTTCCGCTTCACCCAGGCTGGCGCCGAGGTGTCGGCCCTGCTCGGCCGCATCCCCTCCGCTGTCGGCTACCAGCCTACGCTCGCCACGGACATGGGTGGCCTCCAGGAGCGCATCACCACCACCACCAAGGGCTCCATCACCTCGGTCCAGGCCATCTACGTGCCCGCCGATGATCTGACCGATCCGGCGCCCGCCACGGCGTTCACCCACCTCGACGCGACGACTGTGCTCTCGCGCGGCATTGCCGAGAAGGGCATCTACCCGGCCGTCGACCCCCTCGACTCGACCTCCCGCATCCTCGACCCGCGCGTGGTATGCGCGCCGCCCAAGCGCGAAACGAACCGCGCGGCCATCCCCCCTCACCCTGACCT